>JAOZJS010000012.1:0-217299 GCA_025882695.1 Amerodectes protonotaria | reverse complement strand
TGCTGTAGAACATTTTTTTTGCCAGCAAAGTCTATGGGATTTTCTTATGCATTGGGATATGGGGCAAACTAGACTAACTTCATACGAAGTGAGTTCACGCGCTGGCACAATCGCCGTGTTGAAAGGGTTAAATTCCGAATCATTAAAAATCTAAATTGTAGCCAATTGAGTTAATTATTTCTCAAAATTATAATAAGCATTTTATTTACATTAATTTAATTAATGAACAATAAATCAATCAATCAATCAATCAATCAATCAAATTGGATTGGTTTCATTTTTGTGCAGAAATGCATTTCTGTTGTCTGTTCTGTTATAGTTATAGTTTATTCCCAATTCATCCAAAAAATCAAGATTTAGGCACTAGTAGAATTGCCCAACGCCGAATGATTTCGGCGATGGTGTTGTCCCAAATGGAACGGTGTTGAATAATCTGACGAATTGGTTGGATGCCTTGGTTGCTGTTGTCCCGATACTAGCGGTTCCAGAGTTTCTTCTGGTTGTGCCAGTGGTGGTCGTGGCCCATGGTGATCGAAATTGCTCAAATTGACGCTGGTCACGTGCTGAAACAAACATGGCGCCGAAATATCACTTTTGCCAGGCTGTCTACGGTTTTTTCCCGACTTTTGACCATTATCAAAATGATGTTCAACATCTTGATACGACGGATCTTTACGATGCACATCGCTGGATCGACCTACACTTTTGGACCGCTGCCGCCGGAACAATTTGAACTTTTCCGAGGGGTTAGATGAAGAAATGGCTGCATTCTTCTTCTTGTTGGGGCCACTTAACGATATATTCAAGGGATTGGCCACTATGATTTCAATCTGCCTGTAGAATTCTAATGCAGCGAATTGATTTTCAAACTTAAATCCGGCCATTTTCCGATGATCAGTAGACCAATACATCGTGTGAAAAATTGGCTTTAATGGTTGATAATTGCTAAGGTTATCGATCAGATCGGACCAAAGCTGAAATCCGGTACCATGTTCGGCAATACAAACACGTATCTGTCGTTTATCACGCGATTTAGTATCACCACGATTAAATAATAATACTGGTACTCCGCTACACACCAGTTTCCAATCATCACTTTTAGGCCTGGATAATCGGCCACCATCGACTAGTTCGGTTTCGGTGAAAAACAATGACGCCAAACACTGGCCAACATACACGAACGTTCTATGCGATCGGTAAAACATTTCAATCTTGCTGGTCTCCAATTCATCCAACAGACGACTAGTGGGTGATAATGAATAAGGAGGTGTGGTGGATTCTGTATCCAAATTACTACTTCCACTGCTATTACTGCTACTACAGCTAACATTATTTGAATCTGTTGAATGGATCGAATTGGATATACGGCTCACGTTGGATGTTGAACATGAACGATTCTTATTGCTATTATTATTCGGATCGGTTGATGTGATGTTAGCGTTGGTGGTGGCAGGAGAGCTGGAAGAATATCCGCTGCTAAAATATCGGCCAGACAACGTTCTGGATTTAGATTTGACGTCCGACTGTAAAGGAGGAGGAGGAGGAGGGGGCGCCGGTGGAAGGGTCTTTCCACGATACGACGACATTATCATTGTTAAATGGGCGTGTGTGTGTGTGTGTGTGACGAGAATGTATTATAAACAAGTTTCTGTTGATGGAAAAAAGAAGAAAAGTACAAAAATTTTAAAAACGACCAAACAAGAGAAGTAATAAAAGCAGTAATAGTAGTAACAATTGTCTTAGTGAAAAGCAACACAACATACAAACAAGCTATGCATAAATTAGAACATAAAATTGCTTTGATACACTCCCACGTATCATCCTGAAATAGAAGCCTGTCGTGGATGGGCTGGTTTTAGTGTGATTGTATTTGCTTGCATTTTTGACAGAGATTACAACAATGCTTAAATAAGTAGCCTTCTTTGGCAGGCTTACATACTGGCACTTGGTGATATTTTCAACGCCTACGTACACAACACGTGCGCATTATGATCAGCGCAAGGATGGACATTGGTTAATCGCAACAAGAAAAAGAGAGAGAGGGAGAGGGCCCGATTAACGTTTATTTTTCATAAATCGCTGAGTGCCAGGCGGTTCCAACCCACACATGCACACAATTAAAAACAGCAATTAGCCAATCAAATTCAATTGTCAGGCAAGTGGAGCTTAACGATGATACCACAAAACGACGAATTAAGGAGGGATGTTTGTTTCTAGTTTTTTCAAAACTATCATCATCTTCTCTTTCTCTCTAACTTGGGGACTGCGTCAATCAAAAACCTTAGGGAATGTGTGATATGGTTATAGGGAAATGAATCCGAATGAAAATAAATCCTAAGCATCAAATTCTCCACATGAGCGAAAAAGTACAAATAAATGTACTGATGAAAGACTACAATTTGATTTTCAAATTAAATTCCAATATAGCGAAACATGGCGAATGTTTGAGTGCGTAAGCACTCGAAATCGGACTTTGTTTTATCCAATAGAAATGATGACAAATTGAATGAACCGATGACGTTCCATGACGTTGATTCGTTCCACAAAAGAGTCTTAGAAAAAAATTCTATTCTTTTTCTAATAATCCGATTTATCATGTGGCTGTCGGTAAATTACAATACGATTGGTTTTCAAAGGCTAAAAATTTTAAGGGAGAAACAAGCGCTGCAAAGCCAGTACAGCAACCGTATAGCTAAACCTGTGAAGTGCGCTGATGGCTGTTCAATTTGTGTACACGCAAAGTGGCTTAACGAAGCGTTCCCTTGACTATAGGGAAATATAGATTTTACAGGAAAACACACTCTAGATTACCCACAGACACTGCAATCATACTAATTATTATGAAAATCTCTGGGAATGTTGTTTCTATCACGTTTTGTACACAATTCCCAAACAAATGGAGTAGATTGGGAGTAAAAACAGAATGCCGTTATTTTATGGTAGGCGTGGGATGTCGTCCATAGGATATACACCAAGTGTTTTGGACTTAATTTGCCACCAAAGTTTGATTCTAGGAAAACACAACAATCATAACGATTGTGATGTGTGTTGGGAAATGAAAAAAAAACGAAATATGAAACTATGAAACCCCTCTAGCCATTGAATAGATTGACTTTTAGATTTCCAACAATAAAATCTGATTGCCATCCCTGATGTTGTTCCGAAATTCCAAAAAACTGAACTTTAGGTTCCATAATTTGAAAAGTCTTCAAACGGAAACTAAAAAAAAGCGGAGCATCCTGATTTTGTGATGGCTGACTTTGCTTGAATCCAGTTTGATTCAAGGAACGTGCATTATCATCACCATTCAGCCATATTAATAACCATGTTTATTGATTAATAATTTTCTTACTCGTTTCACTCCCGTACTTTTTTTATTGAAGGATCGCTACTTGGATCGCTTTCCTTGCCTTTTCGGCTTGTCGCTCAAATCACGAGTTTTTTGCTTTCTTTTTTCAACAAAGCGATAATCCTTTAATCTTGTGATCAAGACTTTTGGAAATTCATAATTTATATGCGAACGCTTGTTCTCTCTCTCTCTCTCTTTTTCCTTTTCCAGAAAAACTTAAATAAATGAATAGAAAAAAAAAAGAAAAAAGCGGAAAAAAGAAGTAGAAAAGAAAAGTTTGAAACGATTCCATAGCTTCAATAGGGATTTTCCAGTAAGAAATGGTTAAATGGACCCGAGAGCTACTTCCTTGCTCATCATCATTAGGATTATTGGAAAATGATAATAATCATGAATTATAATTGCTATTGCTATGCATCGTATATGTTCGCACCGAAGATTGTAAATAAGAATTCGTGACAAGATTTTCTATCCTTTTTGGCCTGATATTTTACGGCCTTCTCAGCTAGAGTACCGCGGACACAGTCGCATCGCTAAGATAAAATCTTGGATTTGGATTAGTAGAGTATAAAAAGGGATTTAGGACTTTTGAGACCAGATCCTGGCTCTATCGCCTAGTATTCTCTTAGAACCTGGTTCGGTTCCGGTTGGCTGGCTTTAACTTTTTTGAAAAAAAAGAGTCAACCAATCGGATCCATCCATTTGTCCGTGTTGACTGGACCATTACCATCATCATCCATACACTTGAGTCTAAATGTCATTAGTTTTACACTGATGAAGCTAAACATTGATGTATGAAAGTACAATTTCCAAACGCATATTAGAAGTATGAATTATGAAAATGATCCGAATCAACCAAATTTTTTCCTCCGTTGTTTCGGTTGACATTGAAATTGACATTATAATTTTTCACTCTTCTTAACTCTTGATGGCCGCTCCCAATCACCACCATCCCAACAACAACAACAACAACAACAACGACAACGACAACCTGGATCAAGTGATGATCCATGATTCAATGTGCGTGCATGCTTTGGAACCACGCACAAATATAAAAGTGCCGAGCTTTTTTCGGGCCACAGCCAATTAAAATCAAATTCTAATTTTCGGTTCAAGAGACAACTAGAGTTAATTACATCAGTCCTAGAAGAGTATAAATGGATAGATGGGAAAAACCTAGGCTCAAAAGTTTGACAAACGTGGGCAATGCAATTAATTTTCAAGCCCAGAAAGTGTACTTTTCATTTCAAAATGCTAGTTTAGCAGCATCAATATAACAAAAAACATTCGAGAATTCTAGATGCGTTCAGTTTTATGAATGCAGCTATGCGAGATGATATTGTTGATATCTCGCTTTTATCCGACAAACAGACCATATTTTTTTTCGATTTGAATAATTATCGCGAGCTTCAATAGCTTGTTCAATTGATTTTCACTGCGCGAATCCCATCATCTTTCCCGTTGGGAGTCGAAGCGTTTTTCGAAAAAAAAGGGGAAAAAGGTCTGTGAAATTTCCTAGCAAGCCATAATTGACAATACTAGCTTTATAGTGGAAAAAGGGGCAGGATCATGAATGGGAGGCAAATAAAGAACTGCTGGGAGGTCCCAATGCGACAAACACGTTCATAAACGGTGTTGCGCAATCACGATTAACTATAACTTTTGCATGACAAGCTCCGACATCGATGCTTTTTTGCTTTTCTCATTAATGACATAATCGTTAAGCTTATCTTTCTTTTTTTTAACCGAGGCACAATTGCCAAATGCCAAAATTTCATTTGGAATTTTGTAACATTAGACCAAAATATTATTACTACAGCGATGATGTTAATGTTAGTATTAAAATATGGTTAGGCTCACTATATGGATTTAATTATACTCTAAAACATCATGGGATAATGCTTATGGTCCGCATGATCAAATGCATGCGATTTATTGGCAAGGAAGACAATGGGCGCAACCTTATATCTAACCGGTGTGACTTGATTGGTGGTCAGCGCTTCAGGTTGTTTTCGAACTAATAAATCTTCAGACCAAATGATTCGATTTAGTTGAAATTGTTACGACCCCATCATTATCCGATGTTGTCTAGACTGGAGATCATACAGAATAGTTCGGTCAATCCGAAAACCCGGTTCAATCCAAAGATGACTCAATGGAAAAGTATTTCTCGAAGGCACAGATATCAGAAAGGTCTACGGTTATTGCCAGGTTGTCTTCAAGAGCGTTAACCTTTTCGAATCAACCGCGCCAGCATGATCTAACCCTATACAACATGTACAATAATGACGGGCCATGATAATAATATGAACATATCCTAGCGAAAAAGCTTATCCTTTTAAATTGAATCATTTTTGTGGATCCCCGAATCATCATTAATTCACTTCAAAGCTTTCTATTCATTGAACCCTATAAATGATTCATACAAACATTTGAATAGTTTGACTTGTCTTGGCCTGACTTTTCTGTCAGCAGATTTACGGACAAAACTTACATTCAACAAATTATAAATGAACCAAGAAGAGAGTTTTTGAATTGAAAACGGAAATTTCTCCGTTGTACACAGAACGATGAAAAAATCGAGGTCGAGTATAAGATTATAACCAGGACACTAGCGTTGATAAACACACAGACTGACAATAGCAGATGATAATGATAGTTTTTTTGTGCAATAGGGCCCGAACCAAAGGTTGTTATTTTTTAGAAATCAAATGCATGCACTAAAATAAGCATGGTGATCCAAATAACCAACCAATCAATCAATCAGTCGATCGGCTATCGGGATTATGGATCGATTTCAATCCAAGAAAAAATCATTGAAGATTTGAAGAGCTGGCGGATTGCAGTAGGCCTTAAAAAAGGCAATCTTGCAACTCGGTCGCGTTTGAGAATTTGAAACAAAAGTTCGGAGCAGTTTTCAATTTTCAATCTGATGAAAAACATTGATCACTTCAACAGAAAGACTACTCAGGCTACTCGCTGATTCGATGTGAATCTTTATTTGAAATCTTTAAAATGCCGTTTTTGTTGTCTTGGTTAGGGGGTTCGGCGGGCAAGCAAAATGTCAATCAAATCCAATCAAATCAATTGATTTCAATTTCTTCTTCGATGTTCAAAACACCCCTGATTAATTGGATTATTGGTTTTGTTGCTGTTTGTTGAACAGAGGAAATAGGCTGAGACAGAGAGAAGATTTATTTTCATGGTCACCGAATAATATCACATAATTTTTAATATTCCTGAATGACCTCGCAACAGGAATTAATTTTTTTTCAACGTATTCAAACATATGTAGTTTGGCACAAACTAATTTTCCCAACGACTTCGATGTCTGGATGTTTTTCGTTCATGGTTTGCGTTCTTTGAAGTTCGTAGGTTTTGCATAAGCTGTTTTTGTTTCTGTATGAAAGATAATCACCATCACAACCAACAAGGAAAGTTTTAGTGCTCATTGATCCAAGGAGTGATGAGCATTTATTGATTTATTGCAGAAACACGGCAAATATTCTCAATAACAACCAAAACAACAACAACAACCGCAAAGATAACAAGGTTCTCTAATCAAAATCACATCGCAAGCATCCATTGCAATAACCATTCAATGATGATATTTGCAATGATTTGGCCCTCAACCAGTATGTGCGGTGTATGCTGTTACCCGATCTTAAAAACCAAAAACATTATCAACAAGCACGACTCGTGTCTCGTTGTCTAGGTTTTTCCTCGGATACTACAGTTATCTTGTTACCAGGTAAAGTTACCTTGGCTGTGTGTTCGACAGCCTCCTCTCAGGATGTATGCGTGTGTTTTATGACATTATTGCACACCAAAACAACAAACACATCAGTAAAAATTACAAAATCACAAAAACATTCTCATCATCCAAAAAAAACCCAAGCAGGAAGAATGTTTATGTTGTGGGTAGAAGCAATTTTGCAAGCAAATCAGGTTGTCGTGGTTAAGACCTGGAACACTGGTCTGGTTCTTCTGGCACTTTCACATCGGTTAGGTTGACCTTGAAGCACAGACACAATTTGTCGGAATCGGAGAGGAAAAACACACGCACACACTCGCGCCTTAGTTATGAGGAAAGAGCAACAAGGTTGGTGTTCCAAAGCATCTCCTCTTCAATTTAATCTCATGACGATAAAATGGAAAAAAATTTCAAAATGAATTCCACAACGACAACATCAGCAAAAATGCGTTAGTTTTTTTTTTGCAGTTTTTCAGTTGGCGCGTCCAGACACGAACAAAAGATACTACTCGAACAACAAGATATCCAATAGGCGCCATACACATTTAGGTAAAATAGAGAAAGAGAGACATACAGGTAAAACAGGTTTTCCTTCTCTCAGGTGTGTTCAGACTCATCCATCATGGATGCTAACGTTCTCCCTCAACATGGTTGTTTTTGGTAGCAAAATTGTAATAAATATAATACAAATTATGCATATATTCTCATTGAACAATTGTAATCATTGTTTTTTGAGGAGTCTTCTTCGTTTTGTTGGTCTTAGAACCACCTAAAAGTAGTGAAACTAAGAAGAAGAAGAATGATGAAAAACTAAACGAAGCCAAAACTCCAAAGTGAGAGCAACGTACAACAAATGAAAAAAAAGAGTGAAATCATGGCCATCAAGATTCGCCATGCCATCATCACATCACCACCCTGATTCGCATCCGAATTCACACATCAACTATTCTTGAAAATGCGACATAACAATAGGGCAGCAATCAAAGGGTTAAGCAATATTTGCCCCAAGCAACAAGCCTGAAATACGAATGCATTTTGTTTGTGGATAACTTTATCCTTTTTCCGGCAATTTCCGAATAGACCATTCTGATTAAAACCAGTATCTAAAACAAAAATAAAATACGCCTACACGACAAATACATTAGCATTAATATTTGAAAGGGTATCGAGGATATATTGAAGACCTCAGATCGATGATCCTTTGGGCAATGATCTCTTTTCTTTTCATGATTATGATATCCTCAACTATCACTCCTTGTGGTGTTTGTTTAGCTTCTGTCCCTCCCACTCTCTATGGCTGTGTGTTTGTTCTGGATATCATGTGTCTTTTAAGCCGTACAGAGATTGCTTTATTTCCAGCCTTGTTCGTCCTTTTTTTCCCTTTTTCTCATGTCTTGTTATAATTGTCGAACTTTGATTTGAAAAAACAAAGGAGGGACTTGTTTCAAAAGCAAAGTTCAACCGCAAACTGCGCCAAAGCAATAAATAAGATGAAACAAAATACCCATGATGAACATCCCCCAAATAGAAGAGCTTGCCTGTAAATTGAATTGATTTAGCTCCACCCAAGCTAAAAAATTTGTTTCCAATCAACTAGAAATCAATTATTTATGAATGGGACCCTACTTCTTCCGAATTAGGGCTGCGATAGTACCGTGAATCCGTTAAGAAGATTGTTTCTTGTCCTTATTTTTAGGTTAATTATTAAACCTGTAATTATCGTCTTCAACACATTCACACAAACAAACACAGGTTAGGCATAGTGCGTAAATATAATATCAGAAATTTTGATTCATAATTAACATCTCATAAACTGAATGCAAAATCGCTAAAAGTTAAATTTAATGAATGGAACCTTCATATTTTTCTTCAACAGGTGTGCTTATTGTACTTTTGTTTTGTGTGTGTGACCACAATGTACAGGTGTCCCACACATACATATTCAGAACAATCATAATGATAATCATCAAATAATGAATGTACTGGGCGCCAGAACAAACGTTTCACTTGAGAATTAGAACGGAACCAACCGAGCAGTCCATGCTGATTGGCCCAGTTGAGCCTGGAATGTGTCATTTGCAGCACTCCGGGAAAATGGGCACAAGAAAAGGGAAAAGGGGTTCTCTTTGGTTTGTTGAGCAATAACTTGGTATGGAAGGTTGTCAAAGAATTTTAGAATTCACACGAGACAAAGGCCATGTACATAATCCTTCGATGTCGACGATGATGATGGTGGTGGTTATTTAATCTAGCAGAGATAATGATCGGGTTATACACAAACTATTTTTCTCTTTTGATTTCCTTTTCTCTCGCTTGCCCAGTGTTGGTGAACGTTCCAAAACTAATTGATTCGATGAATTATTCTGAGGAAACAAATCCGAAAGGCATGTTTTGTGTTGTATACCAGATGTTGTCAACCCAGCAGGCGATTTTAGCAGCGGTTGATTCAGCCAAATTAATTGGATTTTCTTGCTTGCCCATTGTGGAGCTTTTGGCTGTCCCAAAATTGCTGTTTTCTCATCTCTATTTCCAACTTACATTGGAAAGAGTTGAATTGGGCTGGCCCGATTCAATTAATCATTACTATTAGTTCATTATTTGAATTTAAAATTCGAATACAAAATTCATTTTGATTGATCGGGTTGTATGTTTGTCTGGTCTTATATCCAAGCAAACCAGAATTAGTTGAACCTAATTCTGGTTTTTCAATTACTATATGACCAGAAGGATAAGGAAAACCACAAACCATACATCCGGAAATTTTGTTTCTACCTCGAATATATCTATTTCAAATAGATCGCATCAAACAACCTCGAGCCCTCAGGATGCTAATATTGATACTGTAATGAAACAGCGCTTCGGATGCTATCAATCGAAGCATATAAAAACAAATGCGTCCTTTTATGTCTGTTTTTTCTTTTTGGTTCAGCGACCGAGCTGTGGATAACAAGCTTAATTGAAATTTGTCGTCGTCGATGATTTATCAATGATCATGGCCATCATCTAAGGTTGAGAGAATATGACAAAAATATAAGAAACAAGGCCAAACACACTTGATGTCGCGAAGAAGACATCAGCGTTTTCAGTTATTATTATCATCGTCTTCATCTTTATTGGTAAAAGGAAATGATGATTTTGGTGATTGGTGATTTCTCGCCTTCGATTTTGAAAATATCTAAAGTAAAAGATATTGAAACGGATCTGTTTTACTGGTTCTCAAGGCGCATGTCTTTTCTTCTTTTTTCTTGGGAGGAGCAATAAGAGCAATTGGAGGCCCCATAGAGACGTTCGTTTATGATGGAATTTTGAATATGGAAAGATGAAGATGATGCTTAAATTTAATATTATTTATTTTTCCAATTTATCTTTGATATTTTATTTTTGTGGCCGAAAAAAAATGATAATGATGATGATGACACTTGTTGTTGCTGTGGTCTAGTTTTGAAATGACCTATTGTGTTTGGACATCGGCCGCAACAACAAAAATGATGGAGAGACATTGCAACGATGATAATAACCATGGTGATTGACCAATGGACAACACACATGGACATACTGAATAAGAAATAAGGGAAAGCAAGGAAAACATTGCTTTTCTATTTACAAAAGGCAAAAAAGATGGACAAGAAACGTTCCAAAAAACAATCCAGTTATATGCTAGAAAGAGTCATCTCTTTCCAAAAAGCGTGAGACGCATCTCCAGGAATTTTAGGACCCTTAGAATGCTGGTAGCTAAACATCATTGTCGTGTTTGGTGCAAAAAAAAACTAGACCAAAGGATCCAGGTATTAGAAATTTAAATGTGTGTCATTTTGATCATCATCTTGGTAAAAATAATCCAATACGCCGACAGTCCTATCTCGCATCTGGCATAATCTTTCTCTGTATCCATATCTCATGTTATTATCCTGGACAGGATTTATCATACGTCTGAATAGTTTCATCTTCTATTTAGCGAACGGAAACAAAAATATATCGCACATTTTTTTAGCCCAGAAGAAAATATTATCATTTGATGCGCTTGCAAAATTAGCACTACTTTTGGAACAAAGAGAAAAAGAAGAAACACCCTAGATCTATATTTATCTATAGTCACGGATTTATATTCCGTTTTTGACAAAATGGAAAAAGATTAACAGAAATATGGTAAACACCATTATTTTGGATGGCACACAGTCAAATGCCCAAAACCTTCTTTTCGAAAAATTAGATTTATATCCGGTCATTAATACTGGGCGCATCTAATGCAGAACTATATAAGCTATAAGCCACGCCAGTTTGGGTGTTATTATAGGCTTAATAGTCATCTTTAATCTGTACGTGTCCAACTAATTAGAGCTGGGATTAGGAGGCTGGTGATGAACGAAATCAATTATTTATCGATGGTTTGATTGGATTTTCCCGCGAAAAAAGCTTGCCAATTCTGGAAGCCAAAAGGAAATAGTTTTTTTAGAAAATTCTTGGAACCAGACACCCTGGCACAATGATATGATTATCATTAAAAACAAGGAATAGTGTCAAAACGAATCAGCCATAATGTTTTTGTCATGTTTTGTTTTGTTGTTTTTTTTTCAAAAATCGTGTTAAATTTTTAATGGCTAAGGGAACTAAAGAAAAATGTAAGAGTGTTCAATTTATGATAAGAATAACTCGGAAGGAAAATCCTTCGGTCTGGAACTTAATGAAATTACCAGCATCACTGTAGATGAATTTTAAATTTTTATGCTGGCCGGCTACAAACAGTTTTTTCTTGATGTTAGGAATTCATGTTTTTCTGTATTCCTCTACTCTCAATTTACCCCTATTTTCTGGCAATAGTTTATGCATTTTCAGAACAAAAAACTTCATTTTATTCTGTACAATCACGGTTCTTATTTTTTTTTTGATCTTCTAAAAGTTCGACAAGCTCTGTTTTCTGTTGCTCAATGCCTCGAAAGTGAGCCAAAAAAGTTTTGGGCAGAAAAATAACCGGAAAATCGAATTCATGTTTGGCGAAAAAGTTCAAATTGCTTTTTACTTTCAAAATTAATCGTTTGTTTTTTTTGCGATTTCGAAATTATGAATTATTAATTGAAATTATGATCATCCCATTTCATTTTCTCTTTAAAAAAAAATATTAAACTTTTTCAAAAACAAACTTAAATTGCCTGCTTGGATATTGGATATCCGTAGGAATTTATGAAATAATACATTTCTGATTTGAGGTTATTTGAAACCAAATTAATGGTCTATATGAGAAATTTGGTTTTTTTTATTACACTCGACTCTCCAATCCAAAAGGGTGGCGCAAAAACAAGTGTAGGTGGTCCTACGCATTATGACCACCCAAAACCCTATCTGCCTGTTTTTTTAAAGGTACTTTAGGCTATTTTGGTCCTTTTTGGTGTTTTTGGACTGAGACTAACAACGAATAAAAACGATTCTTTATTCTCTCCCTTGAATTTATTCAGGATTCTTGGCCTCTGAAATTCCTGAACATTCTGTGAGGAAGTTCTTTGATAAGCTTTACAAACTTTATACACATCCAACAACCAATCATATATTCAAATCATCTTGAACTACCTTTTTTTGCCCCTCGGGTTTTTTTGCAGCAGACTGAAGAAAATAATCAAAATTCCCTCGTTGATTAAAAAAGTTGCTCACCCCTGTTATAAGCCATTATCTTTTCTATAAGGTAGTTCTTCTTGTAGCGATCAATATTCCCAGTATCGGAAACTAATTATTATAAGTGACAAAAGGTTTGGATCCTCAATAATTTTGTTTTGGTTTGATATGCTGAGGTAAAAACGAAACTATCCAGAATATTCTGTGTAGAGGTTTCAAAATCATAATTGAATTAAGGGAACCGAGATAAGCTTAAAGAATGAATAAGTGGAGCTGAAGTGAACTCCTTCAAGAAATCGCTATGCACACAAACATCATCTTCATTATTCATCAGCCCTAGGGTTCTCAAGAATCTAAAAATCTCGGAAAACGTTTAGAAGCCTTGATGTATGGTTGTTTGCTTTTCATTATTATTAATAATCTCCATTATTTGTTTGGTTTGCATTGCCAAAGCTTGAAATAGGCTAGAATGTGTTTGAGAAGGTTTCTGTTTATACAAATTCAATTCCTGCAAGTACCAAAAGAGCTTGGAATTCGTTTTTTGATTGTTTGATGTGTTAGATCTATGGGCGAATTTTCGCTGCCGGAAATCTGGAGCCCGATTCTTGATACTTTTTCAAGCCTATCGGAGTTTATTCAAATATTTTCGGCCTGCGACAACAACAACCATTTTTCAGCCCAAGTAAAATGGATGACAATTTTCATTTTAACTTCAAATTAAATTTGGCCCAGTGAAACCTTGCAATAAAGTTAATGTTTTTTGTATTCTAGCTTCTAAAAAAGGTCTTTTGATTCAATTTTCTCTAGAAATTTTTTTCTTGTCTACTATCCTCTCTCATTTCTGATAATTGAATTCCCAGATGTTGGTGGATTTTTGGGCTGGGGTGTGTTCAATGATGTTCCACGTCTTCACCAGCATAAATAAATGGACGCTTTTTTATTGATGAAACCTGGGGAACCTGGATGACCAGCCAGCCATTTAGCCAACAATCGAAAGCTAAAAAGTTTTGGTTATTTGCTTGGTTTTCATGTTTTTCATTTTCCATCGCTTTTTTATATTATTATCGAAAGTAATATTTGCGGGCAATACTTTTGGTTTGTTCTATATAAATTTGATTAACCAATCGGGCGTTTCGTTCTTCTATTTCCAGTCCATTATATCGATTATGTTATCATTATAATATACCTTTCAATTTCTTCTGGGTTCATTCACAACCATCACCAACAACAGCACGATTATTATCAGTGAAAATGCCATAACCTCGCTTGCCTCTTTCTCGGAAAATGTATGTCAGCGTAATCGACCGACAATACCGACAACACCATCCCTATTACTTATACATCATATGATGATGGTGGTGGTGTACAGGCTGCCGCGTAGGTTTGGCATGGCATATTTTGGTCATTCTGGTCTCTAATGGTGTGCGAGAGAAGAATATTCTTTGCGTAAGTAAAGTGCAATGAATGGAAAACCGGAACATTCTCTTTGTTCTTTCATTCCACCTGCAAAACAGTGTACGCTATGAAGCGATTTCTGTGCAGAATCACCAATGCGCCTGCCCGCACACGCATACATGGAATATTCTTCTTTATGGTTGGTCAAACTGAGTTGGCGCCACAGAAAAATCCAGAGGCGTTCGGTATAAAACGCCAGCGCGACAAGTTGGTCAAAGTTTTTGCACTTTTCCTGGACAAAATTCTTTGATATCGTTGCTATAATTAGCGATTGTCAGCTTTGCCTGTATTTTGATTTTGCTAAACTTTGACGAATTGATCAAACTTCTGTGCTTTCTTCACGATCAACTTAATTGGAAATATCACACGAATATCCGCCCAAACTCCGGACAACAAGTGAGTTTTTCTAATTAACAATAAATTGATTTTACTAATCACTTTAACTTCCGGTCGGCTGCCTTTCTGTCTGCCATTTTCGGTAAAACTTTATTATTATATCCGGTTTCCTCGAAACAAATTCTTGAAAGATAATAAAATGTCTGCCCACACACACACACACAAGGCTAGAGATTTGAGGATTTTCACGATTACCGGAAAAGTACTAAAAAAAGATAATGGCCGACTTAGTAGGTTGATAAAAAAAACGCGAAAGCCAATAGCGCTATATTCCACATGATCTGATTTCTTTTCATTTTAGAAATTCTTGGTCTTATACCTAATTAATTCTGTTTATATATTGGTTATTTCCATTCCTATTTGATTAGCTTTCTTTGGATTCCTCCAAATTTTTTTATTCATTCAGGTGAATTCAGGTGAATCAACACACTGATTTTGTGTTTATAGTCATGCGATTATGAATGGTTATTAAAAGTGAATTGACGTAAACGAATAGTTCTGATCATGAATTGAATACCGTTTCGAATGAAAGGAATCGGAATTTGAAAACATTACTTTTGGATATGAATGTTTGAATTGGCAAAAGACAAATAAACAAGCTGGACAAAAACAAGTTTATTAGATTGGCACAAATGAATTCTGGTTCCAGTATTGTATAGATCTACTCATTTTTCTATCCAACCGACCAATTCATTCATCATGTCTTTGTCAAATTAAGGACAAAAACAGCCAGGAAACAGCATCAATGATAATCGTCATTGATGATGGATGCATCCAAAACAGTTGCGCCACAGACTTTTTCGAATACCAAAAGTTCATTGGCGCCATCGAGGGATAGGGAGAAGACAGATGAAACCAGATTCGGTAGCACGGAAAAGGATGCTTTTAGAAACAATAACCGAACCTAAGGCCAAACCATATTGGCTTCTAATGGTTAATGTGCTTAACATAAGCGGTGATAAATCATCATTTTCCTCATAATATGATCCAAAATATGAATTATGAGAATGTTCTGGATCAAAACAGCAACAGCGACAAAAAAAGCCAATTTTATTAGTATCTGGTTGGTGGCACTGTCTATCTTTTAGCTGATTGGCTAGTTAGTTGGCAAAACAACTCCCCGCCACCAACCTATATTAGTATGAATCATTATTGGAAATGTTTTTCGCTTTCGCATTGTTGCACAAGCAAAGAAAGAGGTTGTTTGATGCTATCCCCTCCCTCTCAGACATACGCATACGTGATAGTGTGGAGAGAAAGAGGAGAAAGGGCCAGGCTTAATAAAATAAAGTATTAAACGAAATTTCTCGGGAAGATTTTGGAGACCCAATTTTAACATCCATGTTAAATGTTTGAGGTTCTATAATTTTGATTGAGCCGCCAATTTAAGAGAATAGCTTAGAATATTATATTCTTATTATGAGAGGAAAATTCTTTGATGCCTCTATTTTTTTCATTTTAATAAAAAAAAACCAGAAAAACTATCGACCGAACAATAAAACAAGCAGGAAATAAAATGGCCAAAATGTCACGCCAAAATTGTTTTACCATCACTTTTTTGATGATCAGTATGATTGTGGGATATATGGCCGCAGAATACATGTCCACTGATGGTAATATGTTTTGGGTATGACCATTGATGGTCGTATTTACCACCCGAAACTTCGTGAATCGTGCTTCATTACTTTTTTTTCTGGTTTATCTCATGTTCCAAATCCTGTCGCCTTTTTGTTTATAGATCAAGACGATCTGGACTACTATGGAATAATGTTGGCCAATCTAATCCAACAACGGCAACTATTGCAGCCAAACGAGAAACGAAGCTGCGTGCGAAGAGGTTCACCTTGTGACCATCGACCCAATGATTGCTGTGCTGGTTCCAGTAAGTAGATATTTTTTGAATTTCGCTACATTAAATGCTAGTTCGTGAATTTGATACAAATTCGGGAAGAACCCGAAATTCTTTTAGTTATTTTTATTTTTGGGTAATTTGAGTTGCCAAGAATTGCTATGATTATGCAAAGAAAATGTTGAATAATTCAACTATTCTGGTTAATCGGTTGTTTAGGGATGACAATGTCATTGTTATGGTTATTGTTTCTGGAAGTGTATCCGCATATTGATAATGATAATAGTGCTAACCAAAAAAGAAGGCGCGTCAAACAATATGTGCGCAAACCCACACAATTTAATTCCATTCGGGTCATACACCCGCCTCCATCTTCAAAACCAATGACTGAGTTGTCAAGCACAAAAACAGAGGCGTGCACTTTTCTCTATTTGAATAATTTAGGGATGTTCAAACACGCTATAAGTGCTTCAAGATGTGTGTAGGGAGATTCTGTTTGAACTTTAAATAAAAAAAAACAAGAAAATGTATTTCATGAATATTCTTTTTGAGAAACGATGAAAGCAAACGACGACCAACGGAACAAGGAAGAAATTGAAATTGATTCCAAAAGAACAGCGACAAAGGCAGCAAACAGAATCAAGATGATGATGATGAAACTAGATGATGTTATTTCATATTTCACATTATAACATTTTGGCCCTGTATAAATATGAAAGAGAGTGACAAGATTGAAAACACGGAATGCAGAGATAGAGATGATGATAAAAGGAAAAAAATAAATATTAAAATAAAAAAACTTTACAAAAAAGGATCAAGTGTGATCAAAGTATGTGTTTGAGGAAAAAATTGCTCGTACATTGAGATCAAGAGTGATGTATTTAAATTTAGAAAAGTATTAGTGGAGAAGATCAAAAATGTCTCTCTCTCTCTACGTATCTGTAAGTGGATCATCATCAGCGTTTTTTGGATCGTTTTAGTCCACAAAAAAGCGCCGACAATGCTCAGAACTTAGCCTGTTGTATATTTGGTTCAATTGTTAGTTTCTAAGCTTCTAGACATCTCTCCACTAAAGCTTTTGCAGAGTTTTTGGCTTAAATTTATTGGCACAAACTATGATCTAAATTGACAATGAACTTTCATAAAAATTTTGGCTGGATTTCGGTTTCGAAATCTGGAAAAAGCGTGTGCTCCAATCGTTTTTCAAGGTCGGATTGTTCTCCAATTGTTACAGGAATGCATGATTCTGATTCAAGCATGATTTACTGGAATGTTTGATTTTAATTCCTAAATTGTTTCGATTTTTACTCCGCTTTAGTCTGTCGTTGCAATCTTTGGGGTACCAATTGTCGTTGTCATCGAATGGGATTGTTTCAGGTAATTTTGAAACTTATTTCTTCTCTTTGTGCCTAGAAATTTCGTTGAATTTTTGTTTTAATATCAACTTTCTTAAGAAAATCGGCAAAAAGTGAATCCTCTCTTCACCTGAAAAACCAGATCACCAACAGGAAGCGGAGACAAAAAGCCTTGGAGTCCAAAAAACAAAAAGCCAAGTATAAAATAAGACGTCAAGTGTTTTTTTCAATAACCATGAAACAATAGACACATTGATTTTTATTTGAAAAATCAAAACGAGGCGTTATTTATCCATACAAGCTCCTCCCATCCATAATACGTTCATCAATCATATGTAAACGCCCATCCAGTACGATCATAGTAGCACACATCTGACAAACTTACACTGACTGAATGACACAAGGCTATTTTAGTTTCTTGTTTTTTTATTTGAATTTAAGAATCATCCATTCACAGGTATTCATTTGAGCACCCAGACACGCCCAATTTCGATTTTATTTATGATTTTTTTCGCTTTTCATGGAATTAAACGGATTCCTATTCTGATCTATTAATTTTGTTTGTTTCTGTGTTCTGGTTGTATTTTTTGTTTGAAATATTTTAAGAAAAAACTTTAATGCAAATACTAAGAATAATTATAGAAATAAATAATAATTGATATTTATGCTGCTCTGCTGTTGGTTATAATTTTTAAAACATCAATTTATGTTTCTTATAATTTGAAAGTAAATTTATCAATCAATATTTGAATTTTTTATTTGATTTATGGGTCTTATTGCGCCATCTAGTGTTGAAAAACACTAATGTGCAAAACACGCCTATCAATAGAAATAACAGAGAAAAATCTCAGGCCCGAGAAATGCATTGTAGAAAGTACAAGGGATGGACAGATTGGTTTTTTGGTTTAATATGCTTATGCTTGGGCGGTGACATTTTCCATTGATGCACTGCGTAAGTTAGAGGCATGTGACTTTCAAATCTTTCTCAGTGAAGTGTTGTACATTTCAAAAAAACAAAGCAACAAGTTGGATTGGAAATCTAATCAATTATACAATACTACATTGGAAGCACTAACGTTCATTGCACTGTTTCACCATCAGATATCAGCACTAGTGTTTAGTTCAATTCTAGCCGCCAGATAGCAGTACTGGTGTTTAGTTCGTTTTTTGTTCATTCAAATTCTTCAAACCAGATAAGATTAAGAGATTGAATCCCACCCCAAATTTAATTATTCTTCTTTTGGATGCCGATGATTCTGTCGTTCTTTTGAAATCGGACAGAAATTTTGCCAAAAATATCTGATGAATAAAACTAATAATAGAGAATAAATAGTCAAACCTATCTTGTTGATCAGTTGATTAGATGTGACGAGATTAGTCGAGTTGGTGTAATGAAGAGATATTTGTTGTCCGGACAAAATCACCATGGTCTCTACAGCCAATACTATAATTATATGAATTAATTGTAGAATGGTGATCACCATGAATAATGGATGGGACATCGAATTTGTGCGGATGATTGTCGCAGATCGATACAAATGTACGCAAGCATGGAGCAAATAATTGCTAGTGGCCAGCCAACGATAATCACCAGGAATGGATTCTTGCACCAATAGTTGAAACGAATAGCAAATGGTCATGATTTGATATAACCAAAGGGCCCAAGGTATGCTTTCTTTGCGCAACGCCATTACGAGAAAATCCATCATATCCAGTAGTTTTAGTGGTAGAAACAAAAATGCCCACAGGAAGTATCTAGGATCCTGTGAGATGAATTGGCAAAAAAGATCAAGTTCAGGATTAACTAAGACATTGTTCTTACATCCGTATACCGATTATCCAGGATCGATAATTTAAGGCCATAATTTTCAATCATATAAATCAATTCGGGTAGCATTCTTATTGCTCCCAGGATGGAGAGCATCGACAACGATAGATTCCAAATGGCCACAATGGGCGGAATAGGAATGGCCAGCCTGGTAGACATGAAACGTTGTTGTAGCCATTGAATCAAGAATAGATAGCACAAAAGGAAGATTAACAATGTTGTTAATTGGAGAGTTTGAACGATAGCGATAAGCTTGTCAAGCTTGAAAAGGAACAACCGCTCTGTGTTCAGAGCTCCAATCAAACCAGGAAAATGGCGAAAATCGAATGAGACATTCGTGAAATTTTTTTGGGCAAATTCAGACAATGAAAGCAAAGTGGTTGGCTGAGGTGAAAGTTGATTCGGTGATGGATCCATATCAGTCATCTATTTTGGCCAAAAAAACAGTCTAACACAGATTCAATAGCACACTTCGAGCATGGTAGATTCGTTTTCATGTTTTGTACCCGAAGCGATGTTGATGATCAAGCGTTTTTAATGGATGAAGGCTCCAAGAGCTTGGTCGATGCAGAAAAGAATAAATTATAACGACAATGACACTTGAAAATAGAACATTGGGAAAGCATCTAAAGGCAATTGAAATAATCTTGAAATAATCTCAAAACAGAAAAATAAAAAAAGAAAAAGAGTTTTGGCAGAATGGCGATCACTTCCGAGATATGAGGAATTCTAAGCCCCCTTTTCCGAAAAAACGACACTTATTATTTGAACAGAGCAATTTTTGACCAAAAAAAATGTTCTGTTGTAATGACATGTCGTCAGTCAACAGTCATGATCGGTCAACAATGATGCAGGCATTGCTACACTAAACAGATAAGCTAAATTTTACTGTTGTTAATTTTGCCATCAAAATTCGTGACCAATTCGTCTTGAAAAATATGGATCTTGAGCTGGAAAAAGGATACTATCTACATTCGAAAAAGCTTGGCGAAGGTAATTCTTTGTGAAGAAGATTTTTAAATGTGAAATTACTATCAAACAAATTTTACAGGCGGCTTTGGTGTGGTCAAATTGGCCACTCATTTGTTGACAAAAGAAAAAGTTGCAGTAAAAATTATCGACAAAGAAACGAACAAGGTTTGTGGCTCAAATAATCATTTTTTGCTCATATTGGTTTTATGATTCTATTTCACAGAAAGATTTATTCCGTGTTGAAAATGAGATCACTGCATTGCAGGTTTTACGCCATAAGAATATTGCCAAATTATTTCAAGTGATTGAAACCAAAGATAAAATCTATTTGATAATGGAATATTGTAGTGGTGGAGAATTGTTTGATTATCTTGTATCACGTTCACGTTTGACTGAAACAGAATCCCGAAAAATCATCCGCTCTTTGGTCATGGTTTTAGCCTTTATCCATGCAAAAGGTTTTGCCCATCGTGATATAAAACCAGAAAACATTCTGCTGGATAATGAACATAATATCAAGTTGATTGATTTCGGCCTTTGTGCCATGTCCTCAATGAATCCAAATGGAAATTTGGATGGTTTATCCACTTGTTGCGGTTCGCCTGCATATGTTGCACCAGAGTTATTGTTGGGTGATAAATATTCTGGTCCGGCAGCGGACATCTGGAGTACTGGAGTGTTGCTATATGCGTTACTTTCGGGACGTTTACCTTTCAATAATCCCAATCTAGCTTTATTGTACAAATCGATCAAAGAGGGGCGCTTTGAAATGCCTAAATTTTTGAGCAATAGTGCAGCAGATTTGATCAGCAAAATGCTTTGTGTTTATCCGGAGAAAAGGATCACATTGCAAGGAATTCTAGAGCATAGATGGATGAATTCAGTTTCATCCATACCGACTCAATTGGTTTGGTCTAAACAACGAAAACTGTCCGAAGAGGTTCTGAAAGAAGAAGAAAGTTTATTGGATGAGAAAATTTTGTTGAAATGTAGTACATTGTTTCCAGAGCTTGATTTGAAAACTTTGAGGTTGAACATTGAAAACAAGCCTGGATATCATCGTGCCACGTATTGGATTGTAAAAAAGAAACCAGAGATGTTTCAAGATTTTGATCAATTAAGTTTGCAATGTGAATCATCCAATCGTCGGCGAAGTCGATCATTTTCTGACTTCAATACACCAAAGTTGAAGAAAATTGCCCAAAATGCCAAAACTCCACAGGTGAATCATAACAATAATGTTGTTTACAAAACAAATGTTGCAGCCAATGTACAACCTACGGCCAACACTGATATCAAGCCCAAAGTTAAATGTTCCAAACGTAATGCGATTCGGACACCGTTAATCAATAAAAAAACGAATGCAATAACCACACAATCGCCCAGAAATCCGGTCAATAAGCAACTGTTTGGTGATATGGTCAATTCGGGACAAAAAAATTTTAAACTAATCGATTGTAAGAAACCTATATCACCAATTCTATCACTGAATTCGGATGAACATAACGAAAACTTGGTAGATCGCAAATTCAAAGCGCACAGTTTGGAAAGCCAAAATCAAGCATCGAAGCAGACACCAACAAAAGACACCATGCTGATCACACCGAAAAAATCTTTGTTCAAATGGTTGATGGGCAGCGCCACGCCAAGAAAAACTCCCGCACCCAGAAGATTCAACGAGAACGATAAGAATTCATTGAAAAATATCATTATCACCGAATTCAGGGATCCTACTTTGTGTATCGAGACAATAATGCAAATATTAAAGTACAAACGCGTAAATTGTAATCATAAAAAGTAAGTGATTTGAGACTTTTTGGAATTTTTTTTTCGAAATTTTTGATTATTTTCTTTAGTTTTGTCATCCGTTGCGTGCTTTCCACCAATATCATAATACTATCATTTGAGTTTGAAATTTTGATTGAACGCCATTCGGGCCGTGTGGCCATCCAGCACAAACGAATCCAGGGCACTTCTTGGGATTATATTAAAATATGCGATCATGTCAAGAACGAACTGGAAAAAACACAGGTGACCAAGTGTTGACCAACGGAAACAAGTCATAAGATGTTTAAAATGATAATAAAATGTTCACTCTAATCTTTATGACAATTGTTGTTGCACCAAATAACTCTTGAGCCAAAAATGTAAAAATTTCTTAAGATTAACTGATATTCTCGGACCTATGCTATATTCTCTAAAATAATGATCATGATTAAACTGAGAATCAAAATTCTGTGATTTTATCATTTTTCTATTTTGAAACTCGATTACCCAAGTAATTATTTTTTTTAACAAAAGATGGCAGTCCAGGTTCAAGAATTTGAAATTCTTTATCAATTTGTACAGATTTTGTTCAGTAAGTATCTTAAACCGGAAACCGATCAGAATTATAACAAATCATCAACTTATAAAGCTATCTGGCACTTTTGAACATGATGTATTCGATTCTTAGATGATCTGCGCACGTGGTGTGTGCAAATGATTAGAATTATCGGAATTATACAATTCCAGATAATGCCTTGTCGGATCGATAGGCGATGGTGTAGCCAATTCATAATTTATCAGCATATTAGCTTGTCCATCGAGCAAGTTAGGCTGGCGCGCAAGTAATGGAGGCGAAGATGTTATTGATTCCGTAGCCAAGATACTATCGTTTGGCATATGATCAGTCAATTTGGCAGTTGTCTGTTCTATCATTGAGGTAGGAATTTGATAATAAGCGTTAGCTATCACTGGTGACAATGTCATCATTTCTTCTGGGGGTGTCGATTGGCCATCACTAACTGCACAAGGTCTGTACCGTTTCAACAGGCAATAGGTCCCGCTAAGAACAAGGACTGGAAAAAGAAAAGAGAAGGAAAAATTTAAAAAAAGGTTGAGAAAGGATTAGAAATCGTGGACAAAAAAACTGACCAACTAGGTTGGCAGTGATCATTATCAAAGCAAAATGGATGAGATTTTTGTCCGACCAACCAAGCCATTGTTTGAATGTATTAAAAGTGTTTTGAACATAACTTTGCGAGGAGGAGGGACGAGAATCTTCATCACTCAAATCACTCGGTCGACATAAGGCACCGCCGCTTTTTTCGGAACATTTTCGTTCGCCGAAGAATTTTCGTAAGGGTTTACTGCCAACATCATTGGTTGTTTGGGACGCTTTAAAACCATCAAGGGTATCCATTTTGGCAACTTTAAAGCCACTCTGATGATCAAGATGGTTAGGATTAAAATCATTATCTGGAGCAATGACAGCATTGGCGTTGGTGTTGTTGCTGGTCCAAACGCTTCTGCTGCTGTTTCCGATTGTTGAAGAGTTAATTGTTCCATTATTATTACGATGATAATGATTATGATAATTTTTACGTGCCCGTTGCCGTTTCAAAGCATCATCCAATTGATATTGTAACGTCAATGTGGTATGATCTTCATAAATAGTACCAGATGATGTTATAGAATCGCGTACAGAATCTCTTACCACTACAGACAAATGACAAGTGGTGATAGTATTGGCCACAGTACTTTTTTTGCTATCATTCTTTTCATTGATTTTATTCTTCTGATCATCATTTTTGGTTTGATTGCCATGGATTTCTAGCCAATAATCTTGAAGCTCGGATAGATTCCGTCTAGTTCCATACAATGTTCCACTTCCATCCGCATTGACAACTATGCGAAAATAAATTGTGGTGGAGACAAATTGAGAGCGAAAAATTGGAGAACAAGATTATTTTCAAAATAAAAACGAGCTAAATAAAACCGAGCGAACGGCCAATAAAAATCGATAAACTAGTAATTTCAGGAAGAACTGATAGGAAAATCACAACGAATAATGTCTAGATGAATTCATCTAGTAACGCCCGGCATACAAATGCATTGGCACTATGACCTAGCCGAAAAACAATGGGTTTTAATCTATTCCAAGCCTCATTGATTTTGAGAACACTAGACATAATCATATTGGAGAAAAAAAGGTATCTCGATTTGTTTCATTGGCCAAAATCTAGAAACTGAGGATAACAATAATCGTAATACGGCTCTGGCCAATATTGATTAGTTATTCCAAATGCTATAATCGATGATTCTGGTTCGCTCGTACCAAACTGAAACAATTTTAGAGACAACCAATAAAATTAAAAAAGCAAACAAGAAAAATAAAATAAATTCCTTTGTATGCTGGGAAGCGCGCTAAATAATTTAAAATTTAAATTGCAAAATTCAATTCTTTTTTAAACATTATACAAAGAGCGGTAACATCAACAGCAGAGAAGTGTATGTGGTTAATCAATTATTCGGATGTGTGCATGGCACAGCTATTGTCGATTAATTTAACACTTTCTGTCCTTTCTGTTTCCCCTGTTTCCATCTTCAGATTCTGGATTAAAAATGTTGTTTTAGAGCTCTTCTTTTTAGTTTAGCTTGAAATTCAAATTATATTTTTCCCAAAAAAAAGAAAAAGAAAAATCAAATCGATTCCAATCAAAATTCTAATCGTTTGCGCGTTTTTGTCGTCGAAAACTTAATCCCTTAGGAGAATAAGAAGCTTCTTGAAGACTTAAGAGGACGCCTAGAAAACGCCTACTGTCAAACTGATAAGGGAGAGGAGAGGAATATAGGGAGGAAAAGATCGATTTTATCGATTCCTCTCCGGAAGCTTCGATTTTCAATTGGTTTTTGTCTAAAGAAATACCCACCAAAATAGAATCTTTGAAACAGTGGACAATGAGTTGCGTTGTTGATTTCATAATTATGATGATTACTTTCCGGCAAATCTTCATCGGTTATATAAAAGGTGTAGATATTTTCATCTTGTTGTAGGTGTTTGATGTTCGGCGAGCGTAGATCTTGATTTTGATCCAAAGGATCATCTTGTGAATCATCTATTTCATCTAATCTAAGCGTCCTAGATGGATTTAAAAATTTAGGCGGATTATCATTGAGGTCTCCAATGGAAACCAAAATTTTCGCCTCATCCCAAAGTCCGCCAGCATCGGTTGCTTTTGCGTCCAGACGATATTCCGAACGTTTTTCTCTATCAAAACAACAATCAAGGACAGTCAACACTCCAGTATGTGGATCAATTTGAAACAAATCCGTGGTCCATTTCTTCGAATCGATTGGACTCTTGACTAATGAGTAAAGAACTTTACCATTATCCGAAGTGTCTGCTTCATCAAAATCCACCGCTTGCAATTTGGTCAATACTTGACCTGCTGGACCATTCTCGATCAATGTGGTTTGATATAGTTTTTGCTCAAATAATGGTTTATTATCGTTGATATCTCTTACGGTTATGGCCACATCAGCAATGGCCAATATCAATTGTGTTTGGTGATTACGGGCCTGGATCGAGAATCGCCAATGTGATCGACCTGGAATAATTAGCCACAATGAGAAAAGGGTGAATGATTGGTTTTCAATGACTCCTCCTACCGTTTGGTGGATCACGATCCAATGGACGTATCAAAAAAAGCTCTCCGGTTGAACGATTCAGAGTAAAATACTTGAATACTTGAGCATAATCATCCATTTTAGCATCTAATATATAATCCACTTGTATACCACTTAATTGATTCTGTTTCTGTTGGTTTGGGATATCAGGTATCTTACTACCATCCATACTAATCGATAGATTCAACAGCGATTTAGGCATGCGACGTTCATCTTCTTCCTCTTCAATGGCCAATACATATATGGGGCGGATGTTGGCTGCCAATAACGACGACTGTTGCTGAGGATTAGCCGGCTGTTGATGGTCCCCTGTAAATATGACCAAAGGTTTTATAGCGAAACTCAAAAAGAATCCAAAAATTTAAGCATATTTCGACAAACACCGCGCTTTTTTTCTGCCTTTCCCTCTCTTTCTCACAAAGCTAAGGCTAAAGCATAAAAAAAAATATGCTAACAAACAGAGCAAAATCAAAAAAAAATGTTTGAAAATCAAGAAACAAAAGTGAACGGATAGAAAAGTTTTGGGAGCTATGTGTTAGCCAGGCGCCATGATTCCATGGCTGTTGATGTGGCCGATAAAAGCAATGGTGATTTCTGTTTGATTCCATACATTTTTAAAAAATTCGATCATCTGCTTATCTAAGAGACCAAACTGAAGAATCCGATGGTTGCCAAAGAAAAAAAGAAGAGAAAAAACTTTGTTATTATCACAATGGTTGAGCCAGACAGACTTGCTGCCAAAGATTCCAGTCTAGAGAGATGATGGCCAGAACCAAGCAAGTCTTGACCAGACAAGTAGAAAATGTATCAAGTTTTGGTCTAAAACAGGGATGCCCAACCCGTGTCTTGTGTCCCGGTTAGGTTTTTTCGGTGCCTCTTAACTTTTCAGAGTACCTATAGCAAGCAAGTTTTCGCGCCATGCACAGTCAATCAACCAATCACCGCAAGATTCAATCCCCTAAATTGGTATTTCAGATTGTTTCCCCAAATTAAACCGCCTCCTTATAAACTAGAAGAAGGAAAAGAAGGAGAAGAAGGAGGAACATACACGTTCTCAATCATTCAAGTCTCCCCTCCTTCTCCTTTTCTCTCTTTCTCTTTCTCTTTCTCTTTCTTTTTCTCTGCTTCACAATTTGATTCAATTTCTTTTTTCAACCTTGACTTGACTTGACTTGTACCTCTTTTCATTGTTGAGGCTGAAGAAGAAGGGAGGAGCATACCTTCTCAATCATCCTATAATCCTTTCTCTCTCTCCATTACAACTATTATTTAATTCATCTTTTCAAATCTTGACTCTACTTGTAGCTCTTTACAATGTTCAGGATGAGAGCGATGATGATAGCTTGTATTAAATCGATAGGATCGTAAAGCGATTTTTCATTCTACGAATGTGGCTAAAAGATCGAAAAAGGTTGGGCATCCCTGCTCAAAAGTAATTCCTTTTAGGCTACCATTTGGGTGTGTTTATCTATATGAAGGTTCTATTATTCTGGTGGTCGGAATCATACGATTTGTTTCACTTTTTTCTTTTTTATTGCTTCATTTCGACCAAATCCCAACCAAGCATCCCTCGACACCACAACGAAAAAACGGGGTCATCTTATGGAAATAGTTCTTTCCAGAATAAATAGTACTCGGTGATCCATAAGGCAGGCCGAGACACAAGAGTGTTAGTGTAAAGATCAGATTTTAACAGTCAAAAGTTCGGATTTAGGTGATGAATTAGATGATTCTGATGAGGAAGTCGATCAATTTGATGTAATGTTGACCCATGCAAATTTTCAAACAGATTTAACAAAAACTCCTCCATCTTCTGAAGAAATCATCGTTTGAAGTGTGAAGATCAGATTTCAAATTTTTATTTTCTAACTAGTTGTTTTTAATTTTTTCTAAATCAAGCTTTAAATTTGCTTGAAAATTCTTTTGGTTTTCATTTTTTTCAAGCTCATTTCAATAGTGTTTGAATCAGTGAGCACGCTAATAAAACTAGATTCGAGGGAGTTTGAAGCAGCCAATCAAAAATCAATCGATTCATTTGGAACCCTTCGTCTTCTTCAACTGAATGAAACGTCTTATTGTTGTTTCATTGTTGATTCGAGTGTCAGTTTAAAGTGTCTCAATTATTATTATTCTTATTATCAGCAATGTTTGCCTTTCAAGGGTATATCTGCATTTTCTTTCAAGTATATTATCCTTTTTTCATACCCTCAGCACCCTCTCTTCCCCCTGTATCCCTCCGGAAAACAAAGTTCCAGATTCTGTGTGATATGCCAGGAATCAGCATTCTTGTGTGCACTTCAATGAATCCGGAATGCATGAGCATATCACACAATCACACAATCACACACATACACACACGCACATGCAAAATTGACCCAAAAGAGCCCAGAACGTCTTGCAAAGGGAAAAAGGGCGTACCCATCGGAAAATGGAGGGGCTATAGTGGTGACAAAATGAATCAACAAAAGTATCACATACAGAAATACTGAGCAAACATATATAAATAGAGAGAGAAAGAGAGCGAGCGAGCGAGCCTTTTTTTAAATAGTTTTTTTCCAAACCCAAAAATAAAAGAAATGTTTTAGAGAACGCCTACCAAGACAGAGAGGGAGATACATTGAAAAAAGGACTACAACGTGGCTGAGATAAAGATAATGGTGTTGGCTGCTGCAAATTTGTCACTTTAATTTCAGGCTCATTCATTATTCTTTCTCTCATGCTTTTTTTGGGGTAGAAGAGAGACACCAGACCAGAGACCAGAGTGGCTGAGATTTTCCAGTCGGTTTCTGGGCGTGTATGTGCGTGTTCTTCTATGTGCATCAGTATGTTAATAGTTTTTCCATTTGGTAGAAGCAACCAACCATTTGATAGAGATTTGCGCTCTATTTCAATCAGAAACAAGGAAGCCTGCATGTCTGCCGGATTTAAGATACAGAGGAAGAGTTAAAAAAATTTTAAATGACAATAAGAAGAAATCAGCAAAATTGTTAAATATTTTTCCTTTTTTGTTCCAAAGCAATGATGATAATTGTTTGGCGCCAGCAAAAAGCGCCATTTTTGCCATTGAAAGGGTTAAGAACTTTTACCAATGTAAAAACCGTGAACTAACAAATCAATCAATGGCCTGGAACCGTAAAGATAATGGTAAAGGATGGTTTTAGGGTTGATAGAACAGATTCACTGGGTTCTAAGAATAGGAAGCCTGGTTATATAATGGCCATGATCTTCCGAGTTTAATTTTTTCTTTGGAAAGGAATTTGAAAGCTGGAAAAGTTCAGTTTTAGGTTTGGCTGGAATACTGAGGAAAATAAGAAACGCTGAAACTTTTCCGTCACCCGCAACCCTAATGAGAATATAAAAATGATAATCAATTCAAAGCTACAAACGATTGTAGGTTTGGCTGGGACCAAGGGATCGGTGAAGCCAAAAGATCATCATCATCATCGCCGTCATTCACTCTCAATTTGATTAATTAAATTATAGTTTTTTTGCTACACAATTCTCCAGAATTCTCATCACCTCGGGAGACGCCTAAACTCACGCCAAGATTCAATAATAATTGCGACTAAAAATAGCTTTGAATGGAGAAAGCAATTTCCGAATTTAAGTCAGAAAGAAAAATGAGAACCAAAAGAATAAAGCAAAAAAAATAGGAAAATAGGCCCAAAACGCACCAAATACAATTACTTTTGGATTTGATCTAGGGACAAAAGCGGATGTATAAAACAGCATCAGCAGCTGTCGTTGATGTCGCATCATCATCCAACGAAATTAACCTATTGGATGTCAAGAATATGCCGGTAGCACGTGCAGTGCAGACTTCTATTTTAAATTCAACATAGATATAGATTATGGTATTGGAAGAGCAAAAGCATTTTCCAAGGTTAAAAAATGGATATTCAGTAGAAACAAAAGAAAAGAGAGCGCCCAATCACCAACCAAAATACAATTTATCATTTTTTTCTCTTTCTCAAAGCATTCAATGGATAGTTTTTTGGTAAGGTTTTCGGGCTGATGAATAACTTGTTTCTTTTCTGGCTTCTTATTTCATTTTTGGGCACCGAAAAAAAGTTTAGCCGGTCGTTTTCATTTCATTATTATCATTACTGTTGCTGCTTGATGGTGCTAGTTATCGAAACATTCAAAGGATCATTAATAATCTTAATATTACATTTCATTATTCTGGTTATCATAATACAGTAGAATCCGAATCAAGAAAAAGAACCCGGAAAATCCGAATAAGATTTTGATTCATTAATAATAAGTTGGAACAAGGATTCAGTTCTTATTATTTCGAATCCGACCGAAAAATCAACCAATGGCGCAGGTGCTCAAGCATGCGCCGTTGTCTTTACCTGAAAAGCAAAAGCGGCAAACTTCAACATTTATGCCCAAGGGATACGAGCAAAACAATTGATACTTTTTGCTTCGCAAGTTCAGCTTTGCTCGGAAACTGATTTGCAAAGCCAAGCAAATTTATGGTGTCTGTTTTGATTTTTTAAAAACATTTATCTTTTTTTTCGGAGGGGAAACTCCCATTTATTATCATTATTATCATTATTTTGTCGAAAAAAATAATGGATTATGCATCAGATTCTTCCGCTTGAATAGACAACCAGATAGGAATAAATCGGATAACATTCTCTCTCATTCCACTTTATTCCAGACCTAGGATTTCATGAAAAAATTCAAGCAAAATAAAACCAAAATCCTTGCTAGAAAAACTGAGAATCCTCAAAATGAGATAATGATTTACACCTTGGAAACCAAAAAATACAAAGCTTATAAAACAGACAAACAAAGCCAATCACAGTGGGAAAATTCCCGTCGCAGAATCTAAAAACCAAGGAACCAAGTGACCAGATCAGAAGCGAATGCGAAAAAAACAAACGAATTATTCCTCATCCGACATACCTATCATCCATCGAATCTATAATGTGCACCAGAAAATATTGTAGAATTATTATGTATTTGTGTTTAGATACAATGGAACAAAAGAAATTGACTCTCCTAGGATCCGGAGCCATTACAAAAGTGGAACCCACGGAGAAACCAGATAGCAGCCAGCCGTTTGGCCTCATTTCACATATTTTCTGGCTTCCTGTTTTATTGTATTACAAAAGAATCGAGAGAAAAACCATTGATTTCCATTCGAAATAGTTATAATATTATTTTAAGTATTTTTAGAAAAATGATGATGATCACCAAGCAAAAACCAACACCAGACACAACCAGAACGAGACGAAAAATTGAAATAAGACTTGATCCAGGAAAAATATAAAAAGAAAGAAATCCTGAAACAGGACTAGAGCACAATGATGATGATAGTTTCGGAATATGGATCGGATAGAGCCGCCATCACTATCATAGACAAAGAAAGAATTTTTTCCCCATTAAAGATATCCGGAGAAAAAATTATGGTTAAATTATGCAAAAAAGAACAAAAAAAGAAAATCCAACAGAAATGATAGTTTTAAATTCCAAAAAACTCAGATCGGAGCTAGTAAAAGAATATAGTCTAGATGTCCAGACACAAAAAAATTACCGAGCCTAACCAAGATAGAAAAAGATCCAAACTAGGGGGTTTTGGATCATATTTCTGTATGCGGGGGGCGTACGATAAATTATGACCTTTTATTGAAATAATTTTTTCCTTCATTTTATATTTCATTCGAGAGACTATTTTTTGTCGCTCTTTTTTCGTTGAAATTATCTTGAATTTTTACTTTAATTCTAGTGATGAACAGTGGGCCGCATCGCCACCATTGATTTGATTCGCGGTGGTTTCAAATAAGACATTTAAAACAGAAGTGAGCAACTCGCGGCCCATCAAACGTTTTAGCACGGCCCACCAAGCATTTCTAAACAGAAGACGAAGCTATATTCCTCTCTTTGATTGGTCTAGTGATGATTTGACCCGATGACGAGACATACTATAAACAAGCGATCAGCTTTAACTAGTACTTGTCTGTGCATGTTTGACGCCTATGAGAACCTTTCTCCCCTCTGATTGGTCCAATGTGAGGATTTGAACTGATGACGAGACACACAATAAGGAGGAGACGAAGCTGTATTTCTGTTCTGCTGTTCAGAGATGAACACACTATGAACAGGAGGAGGTGTATTCCTCTCTCTGATTGGTCCAATGTGATGATTTGACCAGATGACGAGTACACAATAAGGACTATGATGTCACTATAAGGAGGAGACGAAGCTGTATTTCTGCTCTGCTGTTCCGAGATGTCGTCGTATGTCTACATTCTTCACTACTTTAACCCTTTCAGCACGGCTATTCACACCAAACAATTGCCCCAGTACCCTTGAAAGTTGGCTTCAATGCATTACATTTTCGCGGGAAAAAATTCTCTCGCGCTTCACGTTCGGTTTTACGGGCCTTGTTTTGAAAGTTGACTCCATTGCATTGCATATTCTTGGAGAACAAATCCTCATGCGCTTCGAATTGGAGCTTGGTCGGAAAAACGTGCGTTAAGAATCACCCTTGAAAGTTGGCTTCACTGCATTACATTTTCGCGCGAAAAATTCTCGCGCGCTTTGCGTTCTGTTTCATGCAACTTGTTTTGAAAGTTTTGCCAAAAAAAATTAAAATTAAAATTGGCCCGCTCATTAAAAAGGTTGCTCACCCCTGAATCAGGGGCCCTGATCTAAGTCACATAAAAGTTTGGGCGAAAATTTCCTATTCTGTATTTTATGTGGTCTAAGGAAATTCTCAAAGGAATAAAAATACCCAAAATGTATGTGTTACAATAATTTTTCATTGTTCTTGATGATCCATGGTTTTCGTATTCATAGGCAATAAGTAAAAGTGGCGAATCTCTGTCAGTTTTGTCTAGGAGTTCCGGTTTGGTTGTACTGGATCAAGTCAAAATGAATACAGTTGTATTCACACGCCATTAATTCATTTTGTATTTCCAGGCACACCCGAATATATAAAGGAATACAAAGCACATTCATATAGTAATTATCAATTCTTTTTTTTCTCTGCGATATTAATAATTTGATTTCCCTTGCTGGCTGGCTGGATAAAGGGTTATTGTAACAATGGCGATGATCATAATCATAATAATGATTATTATATCGCGAAAAATCGAGAGGAATCCTCGAAGAATTGCCGAATAGAGGAAGAGAGCGAGAGAGAGAGAGAGAGTCTTCTCGTTCCACCTACTGAGAGCATACTTCAGAAGGGTTAAGTATTAAGGACGTTTGAAAAAAAGGATCTGTGGGATTGGATGAATTAAAACGATGCTCATATCTTGGGCAGATAAATCAAAAAGAGAATGGTGAGTTTCTCTACAAAAGTGTTTAGAATTCCATGATTCTTGAGGGATTTTTGGGTACAGTGAGAATGATAATGATGATGATGGAGAGGAATGGTGTTTAGGGGTTGCCTGTGCTTTTATAACATCACTCAATTTAAAAGGAAGTGAAAGAAAGAGAAAATGTGCTTGAGTGGTCAAATTTATTTAATTTAATATTTTTTAACAGTTTCTTTTCGAAAATAAAATGAAAAAAAAAGAAATTTCAAGAATCCTAAACAAGAACATAAAATAGCAAAGAAAATAAATAAATAAAAATGAGCCTAATCCGAGCTCGGCCATCATCCAAGACGGAAAATGCAGCAACTTTCTTTCGGAAACTTTGTCCAAGGATTTCCTGAAAAATAACTTTGAAGAACCATGGAAAAATGGCCAATCAATGATTAACTTTAATGATCAGAAAAGGAAAAACCCTAAATTGAATGGTTTGTGCGATAAAGCCGAAAAGCTAGTGGGCAAACCAAAAATAATAAATAAAGCGAACAAATGGCAAAGTTTGCCATCAAAAAGCTAGCCAATCACGATGATGGATGCTAAACAAAGCAATGGTGAGAAAACTAAAACAACAGAGTCTCGAAACCAATAATCTAAATTGAACTTTTGTCCGGTCAAAGTTGATCGAAAAAAAAAGCACGAGTAGAAATAACCAAAAGCCCAAAATTGTCATTTTGGTCACGTTTTATCGGGCGTCTCAGACTATTTAGGCCCTTTTCAAGGTTTGAATTTGAACCTTTATAAATTTGATTCTTGACATCAATTTCGCAACAATAATAACATAAGAATGGACAGAACAAAAAGACAGAAAGATAAACACGCCTCTTTCTGGGATCATTAATTAAATTTGTTTTTTTTTGAAAGTTTGATTGAAAAAAATTTATCAAATGATAATTGTACTATTCAGGTTAGCCAATGAATATCGAACAATTTGCGCTTTCAAAAACAGACAGCCAGTGCGATGAATCCAAGTACTTTAAATTTAACGCCATCACACAAGCACACACACACACACACTTTTTTACAGCGATCCGCCTCCTATTGCCTACTTGCATCCACCCCTACAAAGAGGCGGGATAACAATAACAGTAGCAGTAACAATGAATGTACTATGAAGTGAGATTATAAGAGCTTGACGTAGAAGATGTTGAGGTGATGTTCGTTGGGCCAACCCGAAAAGAAAGTAGGAGAACGAGGAAGAGGGGGAATGAAAGAGAGATCAAGTGAAATGTTAGTCCTCTTTCTCTCTTTCTACCATTGCTGTATGCAATCAAATCCGATTAGTATCCGCATTCCGATACATCGGTTTTCTTGCTTGTCCAAAAAGCTCGGGCCTGGTTGATGTTGATGTTATGGCCGTTTTGAAAAATAAAACAAGGATGATGATGAGGATGAAGAGGGTGATCACATCCGCATCTTTTCCAAAAGACCAAATGATTTGATCAAGTATCGAAAGTAATACAAAACTGCCTGTAAAAACCAAAATAGATACATTGTTCAAAAGGGTTGATTCCATTCTAGGTATTACCCTGAACAAAAATCCATGCGTAATGGTTGCATTGTGGCCAAAACTGGCGCCATATTTTCTGCCCAACATTAATCGTTCATAGAAAAATGAATATTTAAGCTTAAAACGTAGATCTACCGGATTCTGATTTCTTAGATTGATTTGTATCCAATTCAAATGGCGGCTTGGTGCATGACATTGACGGGAATATTCTGCTCGTGGTAGAAATGCGAATAGAACGTAGTTGAAATTGCACGCACAGAACAGAATCATGGTCAGGGTTTGACCAATTGAATGATCATGGAATACTAAGCGATACATGAAGTAATAATTCATCGGCAAATTGGACAAAGCAGTGTTCATGGTGATCATACGCCAAAATTTATCTTGGATACGTACCAGCCAACATAAACGCAAATGTTCCAAATATCCTCGACGCAACATGAATCTTCTCTGTCTAAAATTTTGATCATTCTGTCCGAATCTAGTTTGGAAGGTTTCGTTTGTCTTAATGAAATGGCTGGACATGTTGCTGAATGTTTGAGATATTTGCCGGAAATAAGAATCAAAAAACTTGGATTGCGTCACGGAAAAACATATTGTAGTGATGATCACATCCAGATAGATAAAATACAAAGCCGACCAACCAACGCAATCCACCAATAACCATACAATAACGTACATTTCAAATTCTGCCCTGGTCAACAGATACAAAATGCATGAAACTGTGATCCAAACCAGCGGAGGAGCTTGATTACAAGATTAATGGAGCAAAGAACAACAACGATTTAGGTTGTTTTAGGTAAACACGCCCCCGGACAAGGGAAAGCTTACTTACTGCAAAACAAATAAAATCCGGTAACAACATAATCCAATTTGAGCAAAGTACCATAAAGTTCGGAACGAACATTGAATGATAAACGATCAAAGTACTTCAAAGGCATCGATTCAAGACGTATACGATCAGCGTAACACAGGTTACGATATTCTTTAAATGGTTTGATCAAACGATGAATGAGCGAATCGTCGTCTAATAGTGAATTTTTATCTGTAACCGGCACCGGTATTGTTAACAATACCTGCCTATATTGATCAGTGGTCGTTATGATCAGATCATACAGAGAACGAAACACGTGATTATCGACAGGGGTGAAAAATAACTTCCGTTTCAAATATAAGGTGAACATATAAAGAAAGATCATCACCAATAAAAACGATGGATCAGTTTCTGGGAAGTTAATCGATATTACAAACGCAAGCATATCATATTGGCCATACTCGTAAGAATTGGGCAAAAACAACATGATGGTCAGGTTACATAATCGAATGAAGTAAATATAAAGCATGAGAATTTGTAGAATTTGTTTGCATTTATAATCAAAACTATGGCGATCGTTCACAATGTTTTTGATTTTACCGTATAGGAAATCTTCAAAAACAAACGGAATGTTTTGCTTGTCCATTTTGCTACTTTCAGAATCTTGGCAGATGAATGTAGAGCGAGCGAATGCCGAAACAGAAAATGTAACAAACAAACAAAAAATTTAGGAAAACTTTTCTCATTTATTCCGACAACAACAATTCCAAGATTGACGCAAATTGCACAAATTTTCCCGGTAACATACAAGACTGCATGCTGAATTGTACACATCGATTGCCATACGGATTCTTTTTAACACAAGATGTCTAGATTTATCGATTTTTTCACTAAGACAGTTGCGAGCCGAGCAAGCTTGGTTGAAAAATCGTAATTTTTTCAAGAATATTGATCCAGTTAATTGGCTTAGGTTTGTGAATATCTAAGAATAAGCAGAGAAAAATAGGTATTTTCCCGGAACCGCGATCTGTGGTGAGATTCTATTTATTTTCCTACTGATTTTTATTATATTCAAAAGAGAAAGTTTTGTTTTTCAGTTAAATCTGATTTTTAATTATTTTGTGCCGGAAAAGGCTTATTATCATCAAATTAGGGCAAAAAACTATTAAGGTGGAAATAGTCACATGAACAAAAGAGCTGCATTTTTGGCGATTTCCAACGAATGGGCGGTTTTTTTTGAAAAAATAGCGCATATCAATGTTGGAACTACTTGTGAAAGCCACTCGAACCACCACGACTAACATGTCGAATTCGATTCTTCAAAAACATTCAGTATGATTAGTTTTGTGGTGATGTTCTTGAGAAAAAGAGAGGAAACTCGACGTATAAATAATAACAAAATATAAAGAAATAGACAAGATGATCTATGAAGAAAAGACAATAGACTCGAGAACTTCAGTTTGTTCTTAGAATTTAAGTTGTTTTTGGTTGGTTGCCAGTCAGAGAGAACAGAATTGAATGTTCCAGAATTCAAATTTTTTTTTTGGCGCACACTTTCTCTGTTGGCTCATTTTATTTCCATTAGGCCTGGTCCGTTTTGTTTTTTAAGTCGAGACTTTTTATGAAATCGCTTTTTCCCGGGTTCTTAGAGAGAAGATTCGCTTTCTTTGCTGTCACTTTTCGAACTTAGCCGATGGGTTGGACAGCTGGATAGCTGATTTAACTCTCTCCACATTCTCCCGTTCTTTGATTTTGTCAAAACAAGCTTTACATACAATCAATCATTTGGTAACCATCACCACAGATTCCGGATTCTGGTATGGGTGTTGGTGGGCCCTAAATGTTATCTTTCTATAACAAATGACTAGAAATGCTCTTGGATCTCTCTTATTTAGGTTATTTTTCCAAAAGGGAAATATATGGTTAAACCAAAGAAATATGGATTAAACACCACCACCACTACCATCAGTAAGTATACAGGTTGCTTGGTATGTTCCAACACCAATTCAAAAGGGGTCAGATGAAAACGAGTGAAAAAGTCCCGTTTCCTATGGGGGGGTTCGGGGTTTTAGAAGAGCCCAAAAGAGGAGAGATTGTTTTGTTTATATTTATAAATCGATTTTTTTCCATGTGGCAAGCTCTTTGCCAAGCTGATAAAAAAGTTTTCCATTTTTCTTGAGCCGAATTTATTATTATTTGCTCAACCATCACCTAAGACCAGCATACATACATACACACACACACGCATACACAAACATCAAGAAACCACCAACAAGCAAACACCATCGGGAACACCCATCGGGATTTTCAAATATTTTTTTTATCGAGCGCGATTCATTTCAATATTGCGCCCAGGTAGCCTGACGCGAACAAACACACACACACACGCACAATTATTAAGAGATGTGAGCTCCCTCGAAGCTTTTGTGGAATAAATATTCTCTCCTTTATTTATTTTGGATGCAAGATTTGTCTTTTCGTAAATCTCTGATCGAAAATTACACCACAACCAATGAAATAATAATTTAGATTTGACATCCGTGCCATATGTTTTGCTTTTGGGTTGGCAGAAAAGAATGATGTCCAAGATCATGATAATAATAAAGTGTGGGTGTGTTAGCAAATATTGAAACCATTAGTTATGAAAAAAAATTCTCTCAATGAATATGGACGGTCAAGAATCCATTGAACTTCTAGAAATGGTGGGTGGTTGGGTGATGTATTGTCACTAATAAATCATTGTAAAAGGAGAGAGGGAGCAAATTCTGCGCGTTTTGATTTTCCTAAATGCGTGGCACCACCAATGGAACTCTTTTTCTTCAAAGGCATTGTGTGCGAAAGAATCGCGAAAATTTTAGACAAATGACGCGCGATCCCATTGGCTAGAAAAAAAAACAGGCAAAACTAGCACAAATATTCGCTGGTATTGGAATGGCCCGAAAAAATTCTGCACTGACCTTTTAAAAAATCAATTCCTCCTGGCGTAAGAATCATTGGACCATTGGTTTGATTTAAATGGACCGAGGAAGAAGGCGAAGACAACCATTGAGACTGAGACGATGAGGATGTAGACCATTGCGATTCAGGCCACTGATGCGACGAAGATGATGATGCCGATGTAGATGATGATAGATGATCACGAAGCTTTGGCCATTGAGACATCCAATAAGAATGATTCGAAGAAGATATTGCTGGAACACCCATATGAGAGAATGGTCCAACAGGGCCAGCACCAGCTTGTAGATGTTGCTGTTGTTGAGAAATGTTAACATATTTGGTCACTGAATGAGAAAAATGGATGGGACAACCAGACAGAAAGGAAGAGAGAAAAAATCCATAATCATCATCATCATCACCATGAAGAAATAATAATAATAATAATAATAATAATGAAGATGTTCACTTCAAAAGATATCACATCCCCTTCCACAATGTAATACATAGAAATGCCCATTGTTAGGTTCTCAACAACTATGGTTGAGAAAAGAAGCAAATTCGTTGGAGCAGAGAGAAAGAGAGAGCCTCTACTTGGCCATAGAATATCGGATGACCAAGTCAGTAGCTGGCTCTCTTCTCAACCCGAAAAATCATTGTCATTACTGGGATGGGTGTGCCAGCATTCGCGCAACCACACCTAAAGGCGGCAAACAGTGTGAAAAAGGCGTGTTGATGTGGGGGAGAGAGGGAGAGAGAGAGAGAGAGTTTCGGATGATGGAAAGCCCATTTGGAATGCATGAAAAGTAAAAGTTGTTGAGGATTTTTTTTAAAAGCAACCAAAAAATTCTGGTTCAGCGCTGTTTGGACAACGTCGATTGGCGATTCTTGATTGTGCTCATTGTGTGTTCAATGTTTCCAGACAGCGACAAGGGACCTTGTCAACTCTTTATCCTGGACTAAATCGAATGCAAAATTCAAAAGATTTATCTGCTTTTTTCCACTATTCAAAAAAAAGGAATTTCAAAAATGGACACATTTGTTTTCGTGTGTACAATTTGTCCATTATTCCATATCCAGGTTCTTCGCGCACCAACGTTCCGATAAGATTCTCCGACTGGAAACTAAAACTAGCCAACTTTACACGAACCTGTGCCTGAATCTTGGAAGGAATCTCAACTAAATCAGGACCGAATCGGGGTCATCCACTCAAACAAAAGCTAACACCTAGTTCCAAATCCCCAAAACAACCAGCTAGGCGATTATTATTGTTATGATTGTCATTTATCAAAACAAGAATGTTCACAAAAACAAAAAGAAAACGTTGTCGTTTTGCGCCTGATATCCGTTTGGTTGAACAGATAACCCTAAACTAAACCAAAAGCGACGCAAAACCGAACAAAAAAAAACACACAAACAGTGATTGTCATGAAAGTCTAGATCCAAATACAGTGGACAATGTCCACTGTTCAAAAGAGGCAACCAGCAAAAAATAATGGGAGAAATTAATGAATTTTTGTCTCTGGTATTGTTGGCCATGGTGGTGGTGTATTATTTGTTCATTCAACTATTCTCATATCTCAATACCAGATCGATACATTAATTATGTCATTTTGTATTTTCTTTTCTCCGTTTCTATTTGTTTGTTTTGAAGCTTTATAGTCCCTCCTACCATCAGGCCGCCACCGCCTTTTTCTAGCAAAATGTCCCAACAATCATTAGCTTTCCAACATTCATTCATACTTTAGTGTGCATGTAGACAGCTTCAGTTACCAAAATTGCCGAGAATGTAACAAGATTGGATCTACCATGGAACTTAAAAGGAATAGAGAAAAAGTAATGCAAGGAAAAGATGTATCTACCGCCTCCTAAACCAAAAGAATGTTCTTCTCCTTCTTCTTCTTTCTATATTCATGTTTCTAGGTCTAGACTCTGGCAACAACAAAAGCTTGGGCACTTCATTTACCAATTGTTGTAGTTGTTGTCTAATTATTATTACAATAATAATACCGATAGTATCAGTATCAGTATAGTAACGCGGATCTTATTCTTGTTGGAAGGCATCTCTGCAAGGAAGAATTAAAAAAGCTTCTAAATAAAAAAGATGTGGATCAATGTGCTGCCCAGATTAAATAACACTTGGCGGAGCTCTCTCTCTCTCTCTCTCTCTTATATTTTCTCTGTATCTGTGTGATTCTCATTTGTACCAATCTTATTTAGTTTTGTTCCGCGAATAATCTATCTGGAACAAACACAGAAGCAGAAGCAACCGTGTCCAATATTTTTATTAATATTTATAAACGGTAATTGTTTCGGACTATATCTGTCGTTCGTGTTTTTTTTTTGCTTTATAAGGAACAACAACAACAATTGCAAAATCGAAACCCGCTTAGACAGAGACAACCGATTGAACAGATTCGAAAATTGGACCATGTTGCGCAGACTCTAGACTCTGGAGTCTAGAGGAGGGATTGTAAAGTGTGGTCAATGAGAAAGATATATTGATGAACCACTACAGCCCATACAAAAAAAAATCTACACGCAAAGGGCACATTGGGTGTTCTTCTTATTACCATTTACATAATTATAATCACGACTGGTAAGAGGAGCCAAAGGCGTGGTGTGACAATGAAAGGGGACAGGCCCATCAATGAGATACATTGTTTCATCCTTGTGTAAGCGCCACCGCTATTCATTCAAACACACACTCAGCTATGCATTCAAAAAATATGAATTTTGCGATTGCATTGTCAACATTCACACGAAAATCAATCGAACAACAATGTTGATGATAGTGAAGGACCTGAGGGCGGAACTGTATCACCAAAAAAAAGGAAATTTAAATCAAAATGTTCCTCCTCGCCATCACCATCACCATCATCATCATCATCCGGATGGTCAACAACTAGGATGTGTTGCGCTGTCTTATTTTTCATCGCAATTTTGTCCGAAAATTAACTTGAACTTTTTTTTCGGGGTTTCGGATTTAGGTTAGATTGTTGGATGTTGTAAGGAATTGTTTGAAGGGCTGTTTGAAGCAATAACAAAAAAAAACTCGGGAATATTGAATTTCAATAATGGTTCTAAAACTAGCGGCCGTTTTTGATGGTGGCCAAGTAAAAGGGCACTGTGCAAACCATCATTTCTCCACATACACACATACAAACAATAGATTTGAAGAAGAAAATGGATGGTTGTATCGCCGATTGGATCGCCAATAGAAAAAAAACCATTTTCTGATCATCTTTTCCCTTTCCCTCCAGGCCTCCACCTTCTTTACTTCCCGATATTTCAAAGTCAGATAATGACATTCTATGGACCACTATTTTCGGAGCAATCGATATTTATTATTATATTTGATCACACCCACCCACCAGCAGACATGCACAATGTGTGGCGGGCATAATGCAAAAGGAACTTTTCTCAAAAATAAATCCTTGACCGATTCCTAATAGTGAGAGTTGGAGAAGATTTCTGCAATTTTTTCGTCGAATAATTTCGAGTCCTGGATCCTTCTTTGATGCGATACAGCCTTCTCAAAAGGCTTCCATTATGATTATTATCATTGCTGCTCCCTAGATCGAAGATCGAGATCCCGGATTCAAGCAACAATAAATTCCGTTCCGGCGTTGATTGAGCAGATTATTCTGTATACTTAGGGCAGAGAGTTGATCACACCAATCAATTCGATTGGATCGAAATTGATAAACGTCTGTGTTGAAGACTAAGATGGCCTCAAATTTAGAAAGAATCATAACGTTAACGTGATTCTGCCTCTAAGATACAGATTTACACTTTGGAGAATCCTGGTTGAGGATGAATGTGTTTAAAATGCCTTGTATCAAAAGTTGTATGAGGTTCCCCAGTTTTGGTCATCATCATCATCATTCTAGAATTGTTTTCAGATATTCGCTCTTTCTTTCATATAAGAATCGAACAGAATTTCTATTAATTTAATTTAATTTTGGTCAAAATCTAATCTAATTTAATTTTCCTATTTTCTTTCTATTGTTTCTGTTCAAATTCTGATCTGCAAAAATCCTGGAAATACTAGACACGATCAAGCAGAAGAAACAAAACGACAACCAGGAAAAAACGGAACATCATGAACATGACTTATTAATTTAATTTGTTTCAAATTTAACTCTCTTTCTTTCTCTGAAACCTCTGGTTTTGGAACCACTTTGGATGATACTAATAATAATGATAATTTGAATCGAAAGAGAGCAAAACCAAGCCAACCAAAAGAAAGTCCACAAATAAAATAGAAGGGCAACTAATCTGTGTGATCGTTTTTCCATTCTTTCTCTCGAATTCCAACATTAGGGTCTTCCATATGAAAGCATTGTAAATTAAGCTCTAACTACATGATGTTTAACTCAAGATCAATAGATGATACTAGTTAAACCAGATTCAGACTAGTTTTTGACCAAGAACTTCTCGTTCCGCAAACACATGGTGTTTATAGACAAAGCATGTTTGATTGAATAATCTACGGAATTTGAGGGCAATTCATACCATGCACAATACCAATAATTTATTTAAAAAGATTTTAAATCAAACAAATTGCATTGAATCCATTTGATTGGCTTGTAACTAAGTCCTAAGCAACTAGCGATCATGTAACATCACTTTACGGTGGCCTGACTTTATAGCCAATGACCCAGGATTCAGGAGGATGCTCCATCCGGATATATCTTTAGAACACAGAGTCAAAGCGAAAAAAAAGAGCAGGAGAATGAACCAGAATTTCCACTCAAATGGTTTAATCTAGTTGATTTATTTCGACCATGCATCAAGCAATGCTGAAGCAAGCTAGGAATCTGTATTGCAATGCATCCGATGGATTGCTTTCGATCTCTAGGATTCAAATGCAAGGAATCTTTGCCGAAGATTCGGTCCATTCTTGCACACCAATATCTACTTGATCAGTTACAAGTAGAGTAAGCAAGCAAGAAACTCGAACAAAATCCATCTCTTTTGCCAAGTTTGTCTTTATTTATCAAAAAAATAAAAATAAAACAACATGAAGACAACACAGTAACTTTTTGTCTTCCGTTTTTTTTTTCTTTCTCACTTGCTTATTGTTCTCTCGCTCTCTCTTTTTCTCTTTCTGGCATATCCTTAAGGATTCTTGCTCTTACTGTCTTATCGATCTCGGAATTAGTGCATTATTATTCATAAGGTTTCTTCCTCTTGGATCTTCTCTTGTTCATCGCGAATATCGTGTCACACAATCTAACTTGATTCTCCAATCTGGTTTACTATTTCCAAACAAAGAGAGAGAGAAAGACAGGGAAAATTTATTTTGTTATTCACGCCCACAAACTGTGCGTAAAGGATCCATCCCAGCATGGATGTGGATCGCTCCAAAGGTTTGAATATCTTTGGGTGCCTAGCAGGAGCTTTTCTAACCAAAATAGCATCGAACCCATTGGTTGAGCGTGTCTTTTGTGTTGCAAATTTGTTTTTTTTTGAGGAAAGAGAATTTTTTCGCTTTTCCCAAATCAAAACCAAATGAAAATCAAAAAAAAATCCAAAATCAAACAAAATCTCAAAAAGAATCGCACAGCAGAGCATGAGAGAATGTGTCCAACCAAGAATAGAGAAGAGAGTAAAAGAAAGATATCCAAGCAAGCGAACCACAGCAGCAATTTTATCAGCATTCTTGGTTTGTTTATTCGCCACCATCATCAGCCAAAGTTATCCGAGGCTGTGCATGGTTTCTAGGTGGGAGTTGATGGGTTGTTGCCTATTTTGCATTAAAATGATTAATCTAACACTTTCTTCTTCTACTGGTATTTGGTGTCTGATTTATGCAGAATCAGAAAAAGAATCATACAATTACTATCGCTGCATAATATTATTAATGATAATTTTGGTAAAAGCTGAAGAAAAAGCAAACAAAAAACATGGCCAAATAACAACATCAACCAGCGAAAATAAGAGAAAATAGAGACAAGAATTTCGAAACCAAAATTCGCATGCATTTTACAACAATTTCAATCAATCAGTCTGTATTTATTCGATGCTTGTCAAATAAGCACACACTGTTCTGTCTGCGCAGTCGACGCCTATCAATTGAAAGTCCGCAGAAAAAGTAGCCAACAGAGGAGGGACTTTGCAAACTTTCTCAAGGTTGTTTTTTACAAAAATATTTCCTTCTCTATAATAAGGCAACCTGTATGTTCCGCCCATATTAGCTTGTGCGAGGCGCGCATTAGGCTTGAATTATTTAATCATTTTGTTCGGAAAAGGATGAGTGATCCTTTCTCTCCGATCCTTCTGGTGATCTGATCTAATAAAATCATGAATTTTTTCCTCGAAATGACAAAACACAGAATAGAGAGATAACAACCGAACCCAATTATTATGGCTCAATCCAATTCACCACCATTAATACGATTGTGTGAATAAAGCTTTGTCTAGCTCTCAATCTATTATTTCTTTTTTTTTCTGTATATTATCATAATGTAATAATGTCCCTAAAACAAGATGGATTCTAGGATTCTCAATCTTCTCCTATATCATCATTAGCTTTTAATTGTTTTAATCTCTCTCTCTCTTTCTCTCTATCCAGCTCTTTTAGATAAGGCATTATTATCATTATGTTTGCGCTGAAAATGGGGCTCAATAAAACTGGTGTGCCTAGCGCAGAATAGCAACCGAAAATTGTCATTAAATTAAATCTTCCCGTCTCGTTCGTTTTTTCTTTCTTTTTTTATGTTTTTGATCATCAAGAGAAAGATGGCTACGACTTGGCCAAAATTTGGTTGTCTTGGTTGGATGATTATCCGACTGTGTCTTTGCAATCGATGACGATCCACCACACATTGGCCATTTTGGCCTGAATTGATTAACTTTTGGACGCCAATTTGAATGGATAGCGACAAATGTATGTGACCCAATCAAAAATAACCATCAATGTTGGGTTGTATGGGACGAAGAAAGGGAATGATATGCTGCTGTGCCGTGCTGCCGAATGGTAATCAATCATTATCCATTCAAAACACGTTCTCTCTCGTTGTTAGTCAATTTTTTGGGGAATAAGGGGAAGAGGGTTTGATCCATGGAAAAAATCATATTTCTTTAGCTATTGTGATCTTTCAATCTTATGGCTAGACTCTCCCTCTCTCTTATATATTCATTTCATGGATGACCAAATGGACAAACGGTCATCCGGATCATCAACAGCATTTTGATGACCAATCATTATTGATGCCTCTCCCTCTACCCATATTTATCACACATTTTACATCTATTTTTTATGGCGCTGCTGAAGAGCGCAGAAGCCACATCCTCAAAGTGAGTAGGCCACTCCCTTGTTTAAATTATTATATTGTAAAATAAAGAAAAAGGCTGTCACTTACCCAAATATGTACTGGCACCGGTCAATATGAACAAAGCTTTTAAAGCATCTAACATGCATGAAACAAACAATATTTGGGTGGAAATGATCAACATTGAAAACAATATTATCCGGTTTGAATGCGATGATGATGAGGAAGATGATGAAGAGGATGTCATCATATGATTACCATTGTAGCTGTTGTGGATAGTTCGATTTGATGAAGATCTAACATTACCACTTTTGTTGGAACAGTTGTTTTCTTTGTTTGACATTTTTGCTTTCAGTTTTTGATGGTGAAGATTCCTAGATGACAAAGGCGGATAAGAAAACGACGGAGACGACCAGAAAAAGCCATACAAGGAAAAAAACAACATTTCCGGAATAATTTGAATTCCGGAAACTAAAGAATTTGTTGTCTGCACTGGTGGATGATGATGATGATGATGTTGTTGTTGTTCATGATGTCGATGGTGTCGTTGTTTCCATATTGATTGAGATCCGCCAACAGAAGCATGGGAAACATGAAAACTCTGCTCATCTTGTTCACGGTTTATCGGCTCTCTGATGTTGTCGTTGAAGATTCTGGGCTTAATTGAGCTAGTCTGACAATACAACGACAACGAACAGGACAATAACGATGATGATGATGATTCTGTTGATGTTCTAGCTGTTGTTGTTGTAAAGAATGTCATTAATTCTGATTGGATGTCTGGTTGATGATTATGGGCGTGGGGACTTTTTGTTCTTCGTTCACACCAATGATAAAATCGGAGGATTGTTGAATCGGTTAGTAATGAATTTTTCGGGTTGTGACTATCAGATTTATTCATTGAGTTCAGGGGTTTCTTCGAAACATCATTTAAAAACGCTTTGGATAATATTAATGATGATTCTGATGAAATTGATTGATGCTGTCGGAATGTTGTGCAGAGAAATTTACCAAGCCATTCTTTTTCCTCGCTGTTAACATAGTTTACTGCTGGCGCGGAAGAAGATTGGAGTTCCGTTTTACAAATGACGTTACTACGATGTTTCCACAATGAATTAGGAGATAATGATAACAAACTGCAACAATAACCCGGCGCGAATTGAAAAAATTCGATTCTAATCAACTCTGAATCGGAAATCAGGTAATGATAAGGCGATATCAAAAGTTGAAGCAATTGAAACGTTTTCTGGTCGGCAGAATTTTCATCATTCTTATCATTATCTGTGCATCTGTGAAATTATGCCAGAAAAGGGCGTATCCAGCAGGTTGACGACAATGTTTTTCAATCATTGTGATTGGTCAAAATTTTCAACAAAAAAAAAAGAATCGGAAAACGTGTCAACACCCCCCCTCTAGATTAATAATGGTGCTGTTTGATTTAACCCAAAATTAAAGACGAAAAAATTGCCGGAAGGAAATCGGATAACATGGGAATAATCCACCACCATTCGATAAAATCTATTCACGATGCGCGTTATGTTGGGATGGCCAATCAAATGAATACTGAACACACATGGTGGATGCCAAAGAATATTCTCTCTTTTAGCATTTCCCGCTTGGGAATGGCGCCAAAATTTGCTAGGACCAAATTGCTGGATCCAACCCTGGCACTATATATAAAAGAACACTGAAGGGAGTATATTGTGTAGGAGTGATAGAGAGAAAAAGTGTTTAAATTGAACAATTCAGCCTAGAAAATGGCTTGGCCAAGAAAAAGATGAAACAAAAATTCGAGAAGAAATAAATATAAATTACCGCAAAATAAAACAAAATCAAGTGTGTACACAAACTAATGCACACTTGGAGAATCGTCTCTTCTCTTCTTTTTTTCTCAACGTGTTGTTCGTGTGTGGGCAATAATCGGTTTTGGGCTTGTTATTATCCTTGATGATGATGATGGCTGACAAGGACTGCAGTAATTTCTATCGGATACAATTCTTTTTCCTCCGGTCGTGTTTAACACTTGGCACACACACACACACACCCTAGATCCAGACACATTGCTTGTCTGGACACATTCTCGTTAACCAAAGTGATAAGTGTTCATCGAAATGGTAAGGTGCGGGAAGGAAGCAAGCCCGTTGACGTGTTTCTTGAGAAATCTCGAGAAAAACTAAAATTCCAAAACTATCAGCCCGCCCCAACCATTCTGGAAGCCTTCATTATTATAAGAATAACACAAAATTTGAAAGGATGGCTCTAAACAGGCAGCAACAGCCGAACACGGAGAAAATATTATTGAAATACACATGGGAAATCAGCATTTATTTAAAAAAAAAACGAAGATACCGAAAACACACATCTAACATGGGCAATTCTTGAAGACAAACCAACCAAACATCCATTACACAACAACAAGATTTATTAATATCGGCAAATATTATTGGAAAACACCGAAGGAGACAGCGAGACAAAGCAGAATCTTGACGCCTCGCTTTATTGGGACAAAGACCAGAATGTAAAACAAACATGGTGGCTTGAGGAACCCCGAAAAAAGTGCTAAAAATAAAAATATTAAAAATCTTTGATTTCTCTCACAAAAAAACTTGGCTGAATAGATTTCCAGTTTGGAAGTAGCACCAACAACTTTTGGTAAAACATCAATTATCAAAACAACCAACCGAAAAAGGGGGAATCGAAAATACCAGGAAAAATCAAGAACGAGAAAAACTGCATGCGGTCACAAAACCGACATTGCTGCATCGATCTTATTTTATAATGAAAGGAAAGATGTGGAGAGTAATCAATCAAAATCCATAATAACAATAATTATTATTATTAATATTATAGCCATCAAGCCCCTTGGTTCCGGGACTAAAAATTTCACACTGAATTCAAATCCAAGGTCACTACTATATCCAGAGTCCCTATTTCCACCTCTTTCCGTCAAACGATGGTAGACGAATTCGATAATCATAATCGATAGTACCGACAGTGATTGGCCACAACCTCCTTTTGTCAAAAGGCGTAACAGCTCTCTTGACAAATGGGCGTGTTATAAAGGATAGGATTTTTCTCATTATAATAACAATAATGATAATATTTTGGTGGTTTCCGTTTTCACACAAACACAAACAATGATGTCTTTATCATTCAGCATATATATTCCCAATTCAATTGGATCCCATCTCGCACTATAACATAATACTAATAATTATAAATACTAGCCTACCCGGCGCGCTTCGCTGCGCTCGCGCTTGGACAGGCTAGTATTTTTTTTGTTTAGTTCATGCTCAGCTGTTGCTGGTGATCCGTTCATAGAGAGCGTTACATTATGTTTTTTGCTTATTAAAATTCGGTTATCTTATCAATTTTGATCTAACATAGCAAAGAACCTCCGCTGATATATACTGGATGTTTGTGGAAAGTTTGAAGAATTATGATTGGGTGGTTTTGCCGTGATGTTGACCACTTGAAAAGACCTTCCATTTTTATTATATAGAAGATGATATAAGCTAGCTGAAAACCAGAAGAATGATTTATGATCTTGCCATTCACTCCCTCTCCCTGCCTCTTATTTTCACCCAAACAACACATTATTTTCGGCACAAATGACCATTGGTCGATGACATTGGTCGGGCCAAGAATCCGAATGCTAAACTTGAAGGCCCACTGATGTTTTCCACACCGAAATTCTAGGGTTTTCGAGCGGAAATACATTCAATAAAAAAAATCTTGACACTTTGAAGCCGAAAGTGAAAATTTATGAATTTCTCTTCGCGCGTTTTCTTTTTTTTTGCTAGCAATAATTCATCTTTTTGAATCTATCTCAACTAAAATTAGAAATCCATGATTATGATTTGATTGGTTAGAATGAAGCAATGAGATGGGCCAATATCCATTAATAATTAAGGGAGAATATTGGATAGGAATCAAGGCCATCATTTTTACTAAGCATTCAGTCTGCCAATCATAAATTGATTTGAAACAATAAAGTATCAAAAAGTGAAAGTTTCTAATAAAAGAAGTAGGCAATTCTTGGAATTACTGCAAGTCATCACAGCGAATGTTAGAATCATGATGTATCTATGACGCCGCGAACCATAATTGAACATTTGCGCCGGAGAAGACGGCACTACAATAAGCGACTAACAATATTCTTTAGCAATGTTAAAACAAAAATTTTTGAGCGATGGTGAAGAGTTCTTGTCAGATAGTCGTGCAGATACACCCATCACAACCAGCGATGATGGCAATCCACGCCCACCAAGATTACCATTAATTTTATATGTGAAACAAAGCTATTCCTTACCTGGATATGGTGTAAGAACACCATGTGTCTCCAGCGAAAGTTTGAACACCATCATTGATATGGAACATGGAGTTCAAGCCCGAAACCAGGAAGAGAGGATGTTGGGGCCACCTCTGAAACCGTTGAACGCGTGTCCAGTATCGCATGAGATATTGATGTTGCTCTCATTGAAACAATCATTGATCCGGAGCAAAAATGATGACCAAACTTTGGATGAAGAGGAAAATGGTCAGTCAATGAGGTGGTTTCAGTTTGATGTGAAACTAGTGAATCCAAATAAGATGCTACCGGAAGAGCTGAGAAGAAAAATGATCCATCACTTACCGGTTTTGGTGGATTATAACCAAGGGCGTTGGTTACATGGATATAGTATGGATTTGGTGGAATACTTACAAGGTGTTTATCAAACCAAACAGCTTGATTTACCAAAAGGAGGAGATCAGAAAAAGGAGAGGCTACAATGGAAACTGTTCAATGTAATACACTTGATTAGTAGGCGGTTTTACAATTTTGTGCAACAATATTATCAACAACCAACCACAACCACAAGTAGCACAGCTCGGCAATTGCTTATCGATTCATTGGGCTCGCTCAATGTGATACTATCCTTTTCTAGTATGTATCGAGGCACAAAGGGGTGGGATTGTATTTCTAACTTATTTAGCATACTACAATAATGTGATTATGATTTGTTATTTTATGCTCCCGCCCATTTTCATAGAAACTCGATACTTGGTGCAAGATAATTATCCAACAATACTGGATTGTCATCTGATGCCACGTTTACATCACATACGAGTGTTGTTGGAATATTTAGATCATTGCTCAATACCGGATGGTTATTGGTGCATTTGGCATTATCTATCCACAGCATATAATCTAGAAGAATTTATAAGATGGTGCCCGAGCGATCAAGAAATCCTATTACATTGGATGCTCAAGATTGGTGGTGGTCATCAGTTAAGATATGATTTGAAAACTAGCACTAGATTAACTACACCATCATCATCATCATCATATAGAAATCGAATCATGGAATTGATACGATCCACACCCAAGTATAGTTTCGGTTCGCCCAGCTATGAGAATCAAGTGACAAAATTATGAAAACACGGAAACGGAGAATTTCCGGACACACAGCGATTTCATTATATCTCTGTTGGATATATGCTAGTGTGGATGAATGGAGATATAATGTAATTTTTTTTCTGTTTCGGGTTATTTGATATTTGTTCGGATCATAATAATAAAACAATAGTGACAAGGTGATGCCTAATTTATCTTTTTGTACTGTAGCGCTTCCCAAAAGTTGCTTGGTTGGCCTTGTTGTTGGGTCAACTATGAGGTCAGAATAGGGAAAGGGCCTTTGAAATTCATTCAACCAGAGGAATGAGAGGAAAGAGAAATACAGTTCATGAATTTTATTATCATCTTTCCATTTTCAAAACCAAAAATGTCGCCAATGGTTTCACAAAGGGTGCCGTGGTGTGGGCCAAAGACGAATATTTTTCCTAGCTTTTCTGCTACTCAGAAATAGGCAAGACAAGGCAATGGCCTACAAACAAAGATGCATTCTACACCAAACCAAATCGAAACGGTTATGCGTGAATGATTATACAAGCGACACAGATGACGAGACTGGGAGAAAGTTTAAATGTTTATCTCGGAACCTCGGGATTACGAATACGGCCCATCAAACATAGAGAAGCTAACGAAAATCTTTTCCCCTGAAACACGGGCTGGATGATGTTAGGGAAAATCGATTCATGTCAATTGCACACGCAAAAGATGAGTTCTCGGGTCGCCGATGGTAGATGGATCGACATTGGATTGGATTGGATTGGATTGAAATAAACACATTGGAAATCGATTCAACTAATAAAATAAAAATAAAAGCGCGCTAACCAACCAACCATTTGACATTGATATTTATCCCAAAAGCGATAGGAAGATAGAGGGCAAGGGCCAGGGGAGGAGAATTAATTCAAAAAAACCACACACCACAGGCGCACACTTTGAGTATCCAATCACAGTGTTTTGATCAAAATCTGCATCGATACAAGCAAAAAATGGGCAGGACTAGAACTCGCGGTTGTAAAGAAAATGAGATTAGAGGAAAATCACTGTTTAAAATTTTTAGAGAAATTTCCCTAAAATCCAAAGGAAACAAAACTTGCAGAAGTTTTGTTACATTCATTCAGTAAGAAGGAAACGGTTTTGAGGTTTGGAAACAAAAATCTACCAAAAATCTGGTAAAACACATAAAAAACAAAAAACTTGACAACAACCGGAATTCACAGCGCGAATGTCAAGCCCATTAAACGAATGGGGTGGCTGTGGTTGTTGTCCCAAGCCGTCGGGAATCCTGCCACACATTGATGGAGATAACCCGGGCCGTCTATAGGTCGGGAAGTGTGTTAGTGTGGTTTTATTGTGGGTATTGCTTTGTTTTTTTTTGGGTCCCGGGAAAAACAGAATTAAAGTTCAAAAACCTTATGGTTGTGCGGTGGTTACAATTAAAGTTGGGAACTATCATAAGGGAACCACCACTATACCACACACACACAACCAAAGCAATAGATTTAGCAGAATTGCCCCACCACTGATGCTGAACGCATCATCTGGCACTAATGAACTGAACCACAATCACCAACACCACATCGCCCGGTTTCGGGAAAACACATAGAAGGGCATTTTAGCCAAAATATAATTAGATTAAAAAAACGATAGCAAGTGGCTTGATGCATTGGTGATGGATTGTCCAGAGAAAAATCCTTTCAGTTTTTTTGGGAAACGATTCGGCTGCATCAATTTTTTAATTCTTAAGCTTTTGGTAATTAATCGGAATGATAAAGAAAGTGTAAACCAATGATACTCCAGCAAACACGTTCCTTATACTGTAACGGATTTGGAAATGGCATTGGGTGGTTGCTTTTAATATTCCATATGAAAGGTACTTTTTTTGGCAATAAGGGGTTTGAGCATGCACAAATGAAAAGGTCGGAGAGGGAAAATATTGAATAAAAGTGGGAAGAGACAAAATATATGCTTACAATTATGATCAACATGGATGAATGGAATGCGTACTGCACAGACGCTATAAGTTCAGGTTGGGAATTCATCAAAATGGCGCATATGATCATTTGAATGAAGAATATGATGCTTAATCCGGAACGTGTCAATGGATCACACTTGGATCGGAATTATAGAAAAAATAACATCAAGAATCAAAGCAAATGCTAATCTTTTTCCTTAAAAAGAATGGATAAATTCTTACCCGAGTGAAATAATAAACCAAACATAATGATATTGCCCATAAAACAATCAATATACACATTGGTTCGATGAACCACCATTCGAATGCATTATAGGCGAAAGCCAATGCTAACGCTAATAGCAATGTCTGTAAGAGAGAGGGGAGGGAAGATAGGAAAATAGGAGGAAAGAAAAGCGTTAATAAATGTACGTAAAAGTGTAGAAGGGAGGCGCCAACCCCGATACTATTGTGGACGGCTTCAAGCCAAAAAATATTGTGGACGCCTCTTTTTCTCCTTACTATACACTTACAAATAAAAATTGCATGAAAGCAGCGAATACATAACGAGATGGACGATTTATATCATTGACTTTTTTGATGCATAAAGAAACAAATACGGAGGCAAAAAGTAAACTTTTATTCCCGTTTTCGCCGAATGGGTTTGGTTTTTGGTTTCACAAATAAAAATTGATATGGTTAGTTAGTTGAATTCACAAAAAGAAAAGTTCTTTTGCTCTTTTTTTAACATCACTTTAATGATAATGCTTACAATAAAACGACGGTCACCTCTGGTGTGATCATATCCTTAGTTTCACTGTTTTAATAAAACGATAAATAGAATAATAATAATCAGGCAAAGAATAAAACTCGAATTCCAGAAACGAATTTCTTGTCTGGAGCTGATAGAAAATGGTCAGGCGATTTGTGCCAGGAACAAAGCAATAAGAAAAACTTTACAAAAACTCTTCAATGTTTCGGATGATTTCTTAACAATTTTGGAGGGAAAAGGCGGGTTTTCAGTGAATTTTTCCCGCCAAAACACCCTCACTACTGATTGGAATAATGGCCTCACTTGCCTAACGCAAGATGGAAATAGCGTTTTATATGAGCTTTTCTTTGTTTGAAAAAAAAAAATTCGAATCGGAATCATCGGAGGGAGTACGCTCGACGGTGCGGATCACTTATACTATTATGCTTACCTCAATCTCAATCCGTAAATACAAAGCAAAGCCATTATATACTGGATTGCAATTAATGTGAAAATGCAGAATAAATAATTACGATGACATTCATCGACATCAATCAAAACAGCATCTTGAAAATCATCAAATTCATTCTGCAAGGTGTTGCCCGATGTTCTTCTGTTTGTCAACTTTGACATTCTTTCTTCTGTTTTACTTTGCATTTTATTCTTTATTTTTTGCTCTTGATTTCTTTGCAAATCACTAATTTCTTTCCCTTTCCTGTCCGCTATAGTGCAGAACCACAACAATAACTGATTGAATGGAGATCAATCTTAATTTAATCGGTCCATTTAAAAGTAGGCCACCAGCTATTGTTATCGTAATTTTCATGGCTTTAAGGGTAAGTTGGATTTAACCTTGTTAAAACTGTTTCCAATACAAGAACTCAATACATCCACGCCCTGCAAATCACTAAGTGTTCGAGAACACCGAAAAACTTGTTCACAATTTCCCTCTTATTGGTTCAATCGTTTTTTTGTCTTTTTTCTCCCGTAAAGATAAAGGTTTACTATGGTTTCATTTTTGTTTCTACAGCCTTGTTATTGATGTGCCTCACGATCGCTAGCAACCATAATGTTCGATTTTTGTTCAAAATCATTGGTAAATAGCCAATGATGATGATCGTCAATTTGAGATTGCCAGGGAAACCAGAAAAAGTCCGAGAAAAAAACCGAATTTTCCATTTCTATGGTTTCCAGGGAAGAACGAATGTGTTAAAACAATCGATTAAATCGATTCCACCATCACTTAGCTCACACCGTTCACGGTGTGTACAAAACAATTTTTTTTTGTGTTTTTGTTTACATGCGTAATTTTATCGCCCCAAATTTTGTTTCTCTTCTTTTTACCTGCATATCTGTAAGTAAGAAGCTAATATAAGGTATTGATATCAAGGTGGATTACATGAACAACATCACAACAAACACACATCAATATTGCAACCTTTTTTTTATTTTTTTCCACTTTTTCCTCTGTCTCTCTTTTTTAAAGCTCCGTCGTATTTTGGCTGTAGTTTTTCCCTATTGGATAATATCTATCGAAACCATGAGAGAAGAAAATATTTTTGCCCAAGAAAAGAATCCCGAACGACGTTAAAGGTTATTGTTGCTGATATGGTGTTCCACCGATGCTAGTCATTCGTCGCTTGTCTGCACGCTGCTTGTTTTGGTGTCGATGTTCTTCTGTTAAGCGCTCAGTTGATCAAATCATTTACGGAATGATGATGTTATTCCACCTACGCTCCATTTGAAACAAGGTAAATTCAAATAGAAAAACCTTTACGGATCTCGCTCGACTCTCTCTTTACTTTTTTTTCGTGTTCAGTCCTTCATAATCATGATCATCTAGTCATCTCATTTCATTCCATTTATTTCGCATTGTATGTTGGAAAACAACCAAGAAGTACAATTCCTGATTTCCTGTGCATTTTGGGAGAAATTCTACACCGGAATTCTCTACAAGATTCTCTCTGTTAGCCAGAAAATGAAAAATAATGAAATAATCAAATTGTAGTGTTCGACCAAGCCATCATTTGGATTCGTTCTTATAAAAAAAATCGCCAATTTTCTACGGTTTCTGTTGGTGCTATTATTTTTCACTTCTCACTTCATCGGTCTTTATCAAAAGCAAAGGTATAGATTTTTTTCAATTTTTTTTTTCATTATTATTTTTGGCTCTTGCCCAAATCTTTTTATCTCTGAGCTTCCACTAATACGGGTGATTAACTTGCCTTGTTTTGAGAAAATAACTAGCAAACTACCAGTTTCCTATTTCAAATTCTATTTTTAGTCGTCTAAATAAGTTTGTTGGGCATTTTTTCCCCAGCGTCATTTTGAGTGCATCATTTTTTTTCGGTACAGTTGTCCAAGCTAAGCTTCAAGTGCGCAAACTTTGAAATTTTAGATGGGGCATGCACAAATGAGATGACAATGTTATAAGATGGTTTTTTCATAAAAGTCGTGTCATTTTTTTCAAAAAATTCAAAGTTTAAACGCGGGCCACCATGAATGATTTCTTCTGAATTTTCCTTTCCGTATATTCCTTAATATTTTGCTTGATATTATTATTCGTGGGAAGAACAAAGACTGGCATCAATTTTTTCCATGACTCATTGAGAATTGCTTGGATAGATATAGAATAAAAGCAGACTAGACTACGGGCGATTGTTCAGCTTTAATTTTTTTTGTGGAATAATATTTTGCTATTTTTTTGCGTTACAGACCCGAGTTTACTGCTTGTTTTTTCGATTGATGTTCAGCTGTTTTATCATTATGAATTACATAATAATGATCTAGTGTGGGAGTGCATGCTAGAACCGGCGCACTATCGCACCTTGAATTGTTGTTGAGAAGGTTTACGTTTGGCCTTGTTCAACTTTTATAAATTCAATAGCTATAAGACATAATGTGTGGTTTTTTTTGAAAATATGCTGCGGGAGTTGGAGCTTTTCGTCCAAAAAATTATGATGACGACTACGAAAAATCTGGAACATCCCAGATTTACCAAACATGGACAAGTCTCTTTTCCGTATTTGTTCTTGCGATCAAACAAAGGGCTGTGTGTGCGTCTCGGTCGCTCTAACTCGAGACATCTTGTTGTTACCTTGTTGGGATAATATTATTTTTTTGATTTACAACTGTGGGATAACAACGGGTTTTAACAATGACAAGATACGAATCCTGAATTTTGTTAATGTGTGAATGCTCCATATCCGAGTAAAGAGATGCAAAGTTTAACATCCTGAATAACATGTAGGCTTTTGAAGTTTGATTATGTTTGATGATTGAATTAGTCATGGAGAGAGAGAGAGAGAGAGAAAAAAAGAGTAGTCATTGGTTGCTGTATAATTCCAGTATTCATTTCAATTATGACTAATTCTGCAGATTCTGACCACGGTTTGTTAGACAGAAAAAGTAGTTGTGCGTGTGCTCTGCTAATCTCTAGAATTATTTATGATGAAATATTAATTGAAATTATTTATTGCCTTTATGGCTGTGTGTGTGTGTGTTTCGTATGTTTAGCCTTCTCAATACACGCCCCAAAATCTAATTGATTATAGATGAATTTGATAGTGATTAGATTCTCTTTTCATTAATAATTAAAATGGAAAAGTTTTTCGGTTGTGTGTCGGTTAGTGGGTGATAAAGATGTTCTGGTATGAAAAAAAAGAAGATATAAAAATGAAAATCTTGAAAGAAGAAAGTTATTTTTTCGATTAGCTCAGTTCCAAAAAGGGTGCGCTTATGTGTGTGTGCGTCCGTATCCACCGATCTTCAAGATTAATTAAAAGCATTGCGAATAGTGTGAAATTTGCGCAGAACGCCTACACATAAAGGAACACACCCGCATAACCATTGTGTTATGGTGTTGGCAGCAATAGCCATTCAAAAAGGTCAGGTGTCTTGAAATTTGGACACGCTTTATAATTTTAACACATGACGATATCGATTTCAGATTTTTTCAACACACACACACACATACAATTACACCTGTCTTAAATGTTCGAAAAAAAAATGGCCGCGCTAGTTTTCAAAGCTAATATGGACTGACAAGAGAATCCAATCAATTTGTATTTCTGTTTCCGTTGATTGCGGTTAATCCAATGGATTCTTGTTATCATTAAGATAGCCGAAAGTGTAGCCCATAGCAACCATAATGACTATTAAAGGGAGCTGGTTAGATTCTTTACACTGTCAAGAGGGCCATAGTCGGAACCTTTCATCTTATTGAAGCCCCCTCGTCACATTCACCCTTCCTGTATGTTTTTTGTCGCGCGCCAAATAATCAGTTCAACCAACCATCTCTTGTTGTTGATTTTTTTTTTCATTTATAATAAATGGCGCCATTTGAGGTGTGTTTGATGCGGAATGAAAATGTGTGTGTGGATATATTGGATCGACGTGCGGTTTACAATGGTTGCATTGGTTCTCGGTCGGTGCAGATGTTTTATATAATTTCTTTCTTTATTCTTTTTCGTTTCGAAATTTTCTTTATTACTATCGCATGTATGTATGTCTGTGTATCTGGATCTTTGATGTGTCCATGGTTTTGATAGTTGTTCCATTGGAAAACATGCCAATATGTATGTTGGTATATGTGTGTGTTTCACACTCGGGTAAATCAAAACCATTAGATGCAAATGTGCCAAATACTTACACTTACTTGCTTACGTTCTTTCTCTTTCTCTCTCGATTCAGGTAAATTATCTTTTTATTTATTTTCGCCTTATTTCTCTATATGTTCATCATAATTCCATTGTTTCCGATGGATAGATTTTTACTTTTCTTTCTTTCCCTTTGTTGTCCAGCGCACACATTTTTTTCTCTCTGCTATTTCTCCTATTGCATGGCACCTCTATGATCATAAAACTTTCGTCCGATTTGGTGCGTTCAGGCCGCACGCTGCATACAAGCCAATAATCATAGAACCCAAATACATATTCCAAACATTTGTCTCCCTTGTTTCTCTTTCAGTCCCAATAGGACAAATGTTTGTATGGGTGTGAATGTGTCTTGGCATCAGTGTCATTTGCCATCACCATCATTACCATTGTACAACGATGTATGATTACATGTATGCTTAATGGGTGTGTACCATAAAGGGATGAGGGGAGAGAGGTGTTCACATGTATGATGTTGATATCGTCCAAATGACATTGTGCGCATTGATCTGTGTGTTGGTTAAAATCATCCAACCGTACGCACACACATCATATACCATTCAGAAAAATTTAATGTTACGCAAAAAACTGCGACAAAGTATAAATATGATTGTGGATCGATAAATATTTTTTCTTACACCGACATTCCTTTTGAAACAAAGAGGAAAAAATTGCAGTTCCTTTCAAGTCGAAGAGTGGTATAGGTCATAGTTGTAATAAAAAAGGTGTAATTATGAATTATGTAATTACCTTACGATCGGCGGCTATCATTAGATCGATATCTTGTGCGAAACAGGTGCTGCTTGGACCAACATCCTCTAAGATGATGCTCCAAAAAATCAATTAATTAATTAAACTTTGAAAGAGAACCATGTTGTATGGATGGGGAAGCGTCTTCATGTTATTCGTGCGTTTCATGAGTAATATGGCCTGCACACACGCATATACAAGATAAAATAAAAAATGCCAATTCTACTGCATTCTACTTTTTCTTTGTGTTGTTTTTTTTTGGCCAAAAGAATCGTAAGATAACCTCATTTTGGTGTAAGTACGTGTGTGTTTTATGAGCGGATCATAAATCTTGTTTTCTGGTAGGCTTTCAGCACCTATAGATCTTATAGCCCCCACAACTAGACTGAGTGTAGGATTCTGAGGATTCTGAATGTGAGTTCGGCCATCATCATCATCAATTTATGAAACACCAATCAGTCGACACACATGCACACACTTTTGCACCTAATGATCTTCAATAAAATATTGTGTGTTTTACAGGCCCGCGCGAATACACTTCAATAGGGGCCGTTTTTTGTTTATTTCCTTTGTTTTTTTACTGTTTGGGATATTTTTTTCTGGACCTTTGTTGCCTCAGTGTCTATATTTTTTCTCTCTCTGGATGGCTAGCTTTACGAACATTGTAAACGACGAATTTCTTTTTCGTTTTCTCAAAAATAATTTTGAGAGATAAAAAAGGAAAAAAAATAAAAATGTGTTGGAGTCTTTGCCTTTTACTTGTTCTTCTTAGGATTCGAACAAAACGGAAATCAACCATAGGCTCTATGGGTAGATGTGCGCACAAATTTCAATCTAAATTTGAGATGAGCTAGGTAGTTTGGTTTCGCCATATTGTATTTGTCTGTGTGTGTGTTTTGAACAATGTTCAATCAAATTGAGGAAGAGATAGCGAACCGATGCATGAAAACTTGGATGTCATGAATAAAAAAAATGTATAAATATTCTTTCAATGATGAAGAATACAAATTTTCATTGGTCTCTAGGGTGAAATCGTTGAGGTGGTAGTGTATGTCTGTGGCCTATGGAAAACTCAATTTTCACGCTTGTATCATCCATATATGGTTTCTTATGGAGAGAGGAAACAACAAGATAATTTTCTATTCTGTTTCTGCTTCCTCTGGTAGCCCTAATCATATAAAAAACTAGCATCTTGGCCAATTCTTGTGGATCCTGTCCTATAGTTATTTTAGGCGAATTGATTCACTTATTGCCTCTTTTTTTTTGGTTTTGTAGCTGTGATGGATACATTTTTTCTCACTTATTTTTAGAAGTATATCAAGCACATTTTCGATTAGGATTATATTGAATCCAAATGCTTTATAACTCTCTCTATGGTTTTTCTTAAATAATAATCATTTGTATGTGTGTTCCAGGTTTTTTGTCTTTTGGCACTTTAGGAAATAACCTGAAAAGAATAAGAGAAGGATGATTCTTTAGAAGAGAAAGTCTAGAAAAATCAGAACTTGATTGATTGATTATGATTGATCGTCGATCGTGTGTGTTTAAGTGAAATCGGTTTGGAAAGCGTATCTAGCTATATCCTTTTCTAGATTTTCTCAACAGGAAACCAAGATCCAAATGAAATCGGAATTGATTGGTTGACTTGGATTTGGACTTTTCCACAAATTTTGCTAATCTTTGCTTTGCCATTGATGTTTTGTCGCCTGCGTGTCTCCAAATGATCAAAATTCGTTGGGTATAATGCCCAAACGTGTGTTTGAATGTGTATTTGTGTGCGTGTATCCGGTATACAATGGATAAAAAAATGTGTTACCTAATAATGGGGAAGATTTTCATCCTCATTCCCATTGGTAATGATAGTGAATAAAAATATTCAAGTCACGGATCCTAGTTTTTCCTTTCATTCGATTCAATTATACCAGTATATCTGGTGGTGCACCAGAAAAACATGCATAGAACAGGGATAAAAGAAAATATCTTCAATCTCTATTGTTCTATGATTCTATTATTGATTTTGAAAATTTCCATGTTTGATTATAATTATCATTACCACCACCATGGTCGCTTTTCATACCGAGCTTGATGCAGCACCGATTCATCGCATAAGATGCTGATGCTGATTGTCCTGAGGGTCATTACGATCAATGATAGAGAAATAGAGGACGATTTGGCTATGGTTTCCTAGGTCTTTGTTTTAAGTAATCAATCCTAATATTCTTTTATTTCAATTCATTCGGCCCAAATAGGAGATCAAATTAGGTTTATTTTTTTATCTTTGTCGCGACCAACTAATGCTGCAATCAGGTTGAGGGCAGGCTATATCTTAATGACTGCGTTTGTCCATTTCCCTGGTTTCCAACTCCCTTCCCTCAAAAAATTGAAAGAAGTTCGCGAGATGGAACGTGAATTCTTGGTTCCAGTTTCAGCTCTGAACAATATTCGAAATTGAATCAAAATTGAAAATAAAAAAACCGAAACGTGTAGGGGTGATTTCGGCCATCGCGGGATTTTTTCTAGTGGCGGATGATGTTTGTCTTATTTTTTTTATATTACACAACCGCTTGTAGATTTTCAGTGCTTTCGAACCTAAAGAAAAGAGATTGAAAGATATTCCTTCAATCAATTCATAAGATGAAATCAATCAATCAATCAATAGATTGAATCCGATTCTGATAAATTATGTTTCCACAATGCAAGAATCAATTTCGTTCGGTAGGCATGTTGTATGCATTGGTCGGTGTTCTCCAATATTTGAATCCCAGTTTGTTTTTTATCTGATGATGATCAAAATCGATATGTAAGCAATCGATTTATTGATTGATTTGATCTAAAAGAACAAAACGCGCACGCACACTTGCGCACGATCTAGGTCATCATTGATTCAATTTAATGATTTGATTTGATTGATTATCACTTGACAAATTGAGCGACGATCACATCTTAGCTGGCCACAGAATAGCTTAGCTTAGCTCTTCCACATCCAACAATGGCTTTCGGTGTTGGCAATAATTTCCAATCGTTCAAGATATTGCTGTTCCCCAGGATTATTGTTTTCCAATTATTCTCATCATCATTAGTATTGATCTTGGCCCCAGCAGCCAATGGATCACCTGTTGTGAGACAGGACAGGCCAATGGCCGTGATTCCCGAATCTTCATTTGGCTATCATGAACCATTACTTTTTGATTCTGATGCATGTCAACGGTTGTTTCCTCATCACAAAATCATTAATAGCGATATTGGAATAAGTGGTGGTGGTTCCTTTAAACGTCGCAGCAAAAACGATAAAATCAAATCCTATTGCCATTGTTTAATCAGTTGCCTATTTGATTATATTGATTTTCCTCAGTTCTACAATGAAGATATCCTTCGCTCACAAACAGATTTTGCCCGTTGTGGCATAAATTGTTTGCATTATTTTAATATATTCCCTTATTTCCATTTATGAAACATTAGGGTACCAGGAAAATTTGCTTTTAACCGTCCACAATTTATATTAATCATGGTTTTTTATCTTGAAACCCAAAACTTGTCTTATACATTGATATAAAAGCGCAAACTTTTTATTTAAAAACAATTTTTAAAATTGCATCCATTGTTATTATTAATATTAAAATCCTGATCAAAATTAACTGTTCTGATTGAGATGGGCAGAATTTTCTCGGAAAAAACTAAAAACTCGGAAATTACTATTGGGGCCTTTCTTTTCGGTAATTCCAAACTTGTGGTGTTTGTACGTTTGCTGGTCTGCGCGTGTTTTCCGTTTCCACAATTTTCAATAAACAATGTGTATGACTTTTTTCTCTCAATTTGCTAACGAGCCGAACGGATGGCAATCCGATTGGTCGATGATTTATTTTGAGACTTGGCCTTAGAAACCAAGGCCCATGGACAAATAGGGAAGTGGGAACCAATTCTCACGTCTAACATGGCTTCGTGAAACGTGATAGTAGAAATTGAGGGCCAAGATCTCTTGGATCGATCCAGTATTGATATTTAAGCATTTTTCATGGAACTATCGTTGTTGACCTCATACGTGATCATTCTGGAATTAGACATTATTTTGATATTTCTGAATTTTTCTCAAATGATGATGATGATGATGATGATTCTTATATTTCTAAAAATATGTATTTTTAAACATTTTTGCCCACAGTTATCGATCATCAACCAAGCAAGCATCCGAAATCGGCATAATCTGGATTTATTTTTTGTGGTCGGCGTTCAGTTTTTCTGTTACCCTGGAAAATGTCCACCAATCGTACTCGTATCCCATCATCTTCATCTGGGTTTGTGGGCTCAAAACCGAGCTCAATGATGGGCAGCAACGATAGCCTTGTATCCGATGCTGGATCATCGGCAGGAGATTTGAATCAAGTTAATACCAAGCCAACATCAATACCGAAAGCCAATATTTTTAAATTGTCGAGCAACAATGATCTATCTGTGGATGATTTCCGTTTAGATGAAAAAGTTTGGGTCAATGGATCCAGACCCGGTATTATAAGGTTTATTGGTGAAACTAAATTCGCCGCCGGAAAATGGATCGGTGTTCAGCTAACCTCACCAGACGGAAAAAACGATGGTTCAGTTTCCGGTGTACGATATTTTGCCTGTCCAAACAATTGTGGTGTATTCGTCAAACCGCAGCGGTTGACCAAAGCACCAATGCCCGAGTCGGTGTTTCAGAAGTAAGTTTTCGTATAAAAAAACAGCATGCAAGTGAAATTTCTAAATGTGTTCCCTCTCTGAACATCAAGGAAATTAACCTCCCCAGCAATGACTCCATCATCAGCAGCCACTGGCAATGAGAATGGAAATCATAACAACAACAGCAATGATAGCTCTTCGGAGAAATCTGCCCAATCGGCTGTGAGCAAAACTAGTTTACTGTTGAAGAATAGTCCTTTTTTGCAACATTCAAATGGCAAAACGCGGCATTTTTCCATCGGAGATCGTGTCCTGGTGAACGCTTCGTCTGGTACCAAATTGGGCACATTAAAGTTTCTGGGCGAAACAGATTTCGCTCCTGGTCAATGGGTCGGGATCGAATTAGATGAACCATTGGGTAAGAATGATGGTTCGGTGGCTGGAAAACGATATTTTGAATGCAAAATGAAATACGGTTTGTTTGCGCCGTTGCACAAGATTCAAGCGGCACCGTTGAGCGCATTGAATCACAAATCGCAATCATCTGCAAAAGGTGTCAAAGGATCGCTTTCGAAAACTGCATCCAATACTGTTATTTCATCACGTTTTGGAAGTCAAGAATCAGTTAGCTCGGTTGCCTCTTCGGTGGCATCCTCTACCGCTACAGGGCGTGCATCGCGTTCAGGAGTCCGGCTAGGTGTAACATCGTTGAAATCTCCCAACAATGGTGTTTCCGGTGGTGGTTCATCACCACAAACAGTCAAATCCATAACGGCTGCAGCGGTGGCCGGGACCAATGCGGCCATATTGGACGCATTGAAAGAAAAAGATGAACACATTGCTCAATTGTTGAAAGAACGTGATCTAGAACGGGGTGAATTTTCTCGTGTTGCGTTGCAAGCGGATGAACTAGAAGAAAGAATCGCTACATTGCAGGCGGAGAACGCTCGAATGGCAACGGAAGCAGACGAAGAGATGTCTGAATTGAAACGTTTGAATCAAGAATATGAAGAGGTGCAGCTCAAGCTGAGCTCGCAGATCGAGGATGAGCGTCGACGGTTGGAGGACATACAGTTTAGGCTTGAAGAAGAATCATTAGCCAAGCTTGAGTTGGAATCAAATGTAGAAACTTTGAGACAAGAAATTGAAACCTTGAAAAGAGGATCATCGACAGTATCGACTTTGGTGGCCAAATCGCCTGAATCCATTGTAGATAAGTCGGTTTTGTTGGAGCTTCGTCAAAAGCAAAAAAGTTTGCAAGAAAAATTAGAGGAAAAAGATGGTGAAATATTTCAGCTACAAGAAGAGATTACCCGTAAAGAGGAAGCTATATTTCAATTGGAAGCATCGGCAGAGAAACGTAAAACGGAAATAGAAAGCCTAAAAGCAAGACTACTGGAGGTGGAACAGGAATCGGTGAAAAATCAACAACGATCTAAACGTTTGATGGAGACTATCGATGAGCTTAATAAACGTGTGACCAAAACCGAAAACGAGTCAAATTCTATTCGCCAAGAAAGAGATAATTTGTTGGCTGAGATTAAAGACTACGAAAAACGAATGTTCGCCATGGAAAAAAAATTGATGGAAGAAGTAAAACAGATCAAGGATTGTAATGAGCAAGAGGCGATGGATAAAATAAAATCGTTAGAAGCGGAAATGGAAAAGAAGGTCCGTCAGGAGAGGCAATTGGAGGAGAGATTGATCGAAACCAAGAGTAGATATGAAAAATTCGAAACACAGGTTAATTCATTGGCTGATCAACTTCGTGATCTGCGTAGAACTTATGAGGAAGAATGTCGGCGAAGAAAACAGGCCGAGGAAAAAATACAACAGCTTAGCAATAATAATCAGTCATTACAATCCAAAGTTGATGAATTATTGCATAAATCTGGTTCGTCTTCCGATATGTTGTCCAGATTGAATGAGGAACTAATGCAAAAGCAACAACAATCCTCCCGTAAAGAATCGGAATTACGGGCCGAGATTGAATCGTTGCATAAAGAGAACGAAATCAGGGAAATCGAAATGAGAAAACTTAAGGTAAAAGATTGCTTAAATCAAATTGTTGTGCTTAACAAGATGGTTTTTTTCCGAATTTCAGGTTGAGATTGAGAATCAAAAATCTTTGCTGACCAGATTCGAGGTTAAAGAGGCGGACGTGGAGAAGCTGATTCAAGCCAATGAGAATGAATTACGTTTGACCAGAAGTGATAATGAACAAAAGCAACTTATGGTTGAAGATCTGAAGCAACAATTGAAAGACTTAAAAGAACAATCCAGCCGAACGGTTTCGGATCGTGAATCACTGAAAGACGAACTACAAACACAGCTTACCAAAGCGAACAAAGATTTGGCCGAATCAAGACAGAAGATTGTTGCGTTGAATGAGGAGATAGGCAAGTTGAAAAACAGTCTGGAATCATTAAGAACAGAAAGCGATGCGAACCGTTTGGAGGCTGAAGGTTACCAAAGATTGTGTCAAGAACATGAAAACAGAATTGAACAATTAAATGAACAATTGGTTGATTCCACCAGAAAGTTTGAAGAATTCCGCACAAGAGTGCAGAATGAAATGGAATCGCAACGGAAGAATTCTGCTCAGATGCAAAGCATCACCACGGATTTGGAGCAAGCAAAACGCCAAGCTGAAACGTTGAAAAATGATAATAGGCTGTTACGGGATGAAAACTCATCATTAGCATCCAAAGTACAAGAACTTCAGGAAGATATAGAAGGTAAGTTTGATTTCCCTTTCTTGCTTATTTTTTTGCTTGTTACCTTTGATTTCGTAGAACACGACCGTTTTTGTTTCCGGAAATCGTTCTCCTATTTTGGTTTCGTTTTTGATTTATTTACGATCGGTTTTTGAATATTTCTGCTCGTTGCATGTTCGTGTCTTGAGTTTTATTCGAAAAAAAATTCAGTTTGCACCAAGTCCAAAATCTAGTGAATTAATCGGTTTTGCCATAGTGATTTGGTATACTTATTTTTTATGCAGAAAACCTTGATCTCAGGAACCACAGGGAAGATCGGCGTATTTCGCGGCGCGAACAATGCGGTTCAACAAAACCGGTTGATGTTTCGAGAAATGAAAGCCACCAGCAATTTGTGGCTGAAATCGCCCCAAATACCGAACATAGCATCTTCATACCTTGTCTTTTGTTGTTCACGATATTCTTGATAATCTATTGGTTTATGAAGAAATTGTTTCTGCACATTCTCAGTGAAATATTCGATTTTTGAACTACCGGAAACGCTAGAGAAAGCAAGACGAAAATGAATTTCTTGACTTTCAACCATTTTCGCTTTGAAATTTTATCAAAAATTCTTCTAATTGAAATATTTTCTATACTGAATTCTATTTTCCCACCTTTTTGCGACAAAACATCATTAAAAAAATGGAACATCTCTCTAGGAATGAAACATCGCCATCAAGAAGTGCTGAATGAATTTGAGCTTGAATGTAAGCGTTTAATGGAACGAGCTCAAATTGCCGAAGTTCAGGCAGAATCATTAGCAAATGAATTAAGACTGCTAGAATCGCAGCAGAATAGGATGCTCGATGAATTGAGAAATGCCACCGAAACGGAAAAATGTTTAATGGAACAAAAGCTTGATCAATTGGAGGCTAAAATCCGTGAGCAGCAAATTCTGGCTGATCAAAGATCAATAGTGGCCCCAAACAGAAGCCGAACCAATTCTATGAGCGAAGATGGTGGTTCTTACGAGCAACAGATTGATTTCCTTAATTCGGTTATTGTGGATATGCAGAAAAAGAATGATGAATTACGTAATCGTGTGCAAGTTTTAGAGGAAATAGGTCAGTGGCATTGTTCTATCATGGAAAACGCTCCCTTTACCTGCCATTTTTCTTTAGGTCTTGGAGAATTTGAACATTCGTTTCAATCACAAGTGCAAACCAACAACCGATCCAATAATGATGGCCACCATCATGGTTTGACCAATGGTCATATACGAACCTTGAGAAAGTTCTGTGATATTTGTGAAGAATTCGATCTTCACGATACCGAAGATTGCCCGCAACAATCATCCAATCCAACGTTGGCCAATGGTGGCCAAGAACCAGGGCATACTTACAATGTGGTGGAAAGAGGACAAACACGGCCTTATTGTTTGAATTGTGAACATTTCGGACATGAAAGTGATCAATGTCCAGAGAATGAAACATTTTAAGATGAATTATTCTATGCATTTCTAAACCAGCCTAAATGGGAAGCTCTCAAGAACGGCAGCTAAAGTTTTAAAGCATTTTCACTATCACTGATCGAGGTAACTTATCTTTACTAAATTTTCCACTTTCTTCCTTTGACACGTGCACCGATTGAATGGCTTACCAAACATCGGTATTTTTATATTTGATTGGAATCCAGTCGAGTTCTCTGCTATTTTTTCTTTTTACACTACTTTTGTTATATTGGCGATTTCTTCAAACCCCATATTGGTGCCCTTTTGTTAAGACTTACTTACTTATTTATTTATTTAAAAATCATTAAATTAACACACCTTTCTCGATTTCGAATTGGCTTCATTTCATTTATTCTCCCTGGATGGCAGTTCTATCCTATGGTTTGTCAATTCTATGAACAGTGCTGGCATCTGGTGGCGGAAAGTTAAACTGGGAGACGATGCTGCCATCTTGTGGCAGAAAATTGAAGATTTTTAATTTTCCAAATCATAGTAAAACTAATTAATCAAAAATAATGGGTTTAAAATCAAACCTTAATTCAAACATATTTCTCGGGCAAATTTTAAAATAATTTCCATGAATTGGTGGAGTGATTATTGGGAAACAAAAACAGGATAATCTTCCAGATCAAATTTGATGATCTTGGAATGATTAGCGGATGATGAAGATAATTGACAAACATAAAATGAACGGCCATTGGGTGTCAAGCTCAAATCGTGCGCGTTAAAAAATGAGCCATTTGATGGTGACCAAACATCCACCACTTGTTCGGTGCCTAAGTCAATGGAAACTCCTACCGTTGATTGTGGGCCACCATTCAATGCCAATATGACATCTCCAAGATGAGCAATGGCGTATACCTTTCTTAAATCATTTTGTTCCATTTCGAATAGCAGCAGACCCGGTGGACGTCGAATAACATCCGATGTGATTGAGCTGGTCAATCCAGCACTGTAACACAAAATGCGACTATTTTCTGCAAAATTCAAAATCACTTTAGAATAAAGTAAAGTAGGCAATTTGTGCGGAAATTTACCTCGATCCGCTACACAGATCAAATCTTCAACTTCGAGCAAAGCCAAACTATGTGGTACTTGCAGGTTATCATTGTTGGCGAATTCCGTTAGATAATGTCCGTTTGCGGTGAACACAACCACACGAGAATTACAATAACCGTCGCTAACATAGATGGTCCCTGTGGATGCAACAGCAACATCCTGTGGTGATGTCGAATTGACACTATCAATTTCTGCTTTCCCAAATTTTAAGATTCAAAATGGAAACTTACGGTTGGTTTACAGAAATGGCTTTGATCATTTCCAGGGACGAAACGTTCGCCAAGAACTAAATCGGCTTGTTCAAAATTGTTATTCTTATAACGGAATGCTTGGTGCAGAGCTACATCCGTAAGCCAAAGATTTCCTTGAGGATCCACCGATATTCCATGGGGTAGGTAAAAACTATCTTTTCCCCAAGAGAACATAACATCGCCATTATCCAGATCAACTGCCATTACGGTGTCCACCGAAATGGGATTATTTTGATTAAGATAGATATTATTATCGTCGAATGAGCTGAAAATTTTGGCCAAATTAAAAATAAAAGTGCTTATAGTCAAAAAAAATTTCCATGATCTCATACCCATCCTTCCAGGTAATGTTACCACGATGAAATATATAGAGAAAATCTTTGGTCGCAGCCAAACCAGATACTTCGCCTAGGATATGGTTAAATGAATTGGTAGTCAGTTTGGTCCATTCTTTATTCTCTTTGGCGTGTTTTGATGTCATGTACAAAAGCTATTGCAAAAAAAGATAAGGATTAAAACAAACTTTTTGAAAAATCAGCCAAAAATCGTGCATTACCTCATCGGCCATATTGTTATTTTGATCGATTTGGTCCAGTTCAACGTCTGAGGATACAGTATCCAAATTTTGGTCCAGATAAGGTCGACCATAGAATCGAGCATGGATACCAATGGTGGAAATGGTCAAAAATATTATGATCAATGACCATATTGAATATTGATGATTGCGTTCATTCATGTTGATGCCTTATAGAAGCTTCGAGGGCCAATTTTATCACTCTAATGGCCGATCCAAAAATGTTAATGACAACACAGAATCGAGCACACAAAATGGCCCCGAATCTATACGGGCTGCATGCGTCATTCGTGAGAAAGAATATGCGATTGATAAGAACAAAAAGGCGCTATATAGCCTCGACAATAAGCCCGCGATTCTGCGCCCAACCATCAATGATGAAGGCACAAAACTAAAGAATTCGGCAATGTTCGGTTGTTTTCTCAACCAAAATTTTCAACCAAGTCAACAATACTCAAAGTAAAGCAATATAAAAGGTGCTTTTATTCAACGTCCATAACGCTGATTGCAACGAGCGAATCTTTTAAGTTCATCCAAAAACAAGCTTTCATTAATGGATCGATGAGATGGTAGAAAGACAATCTCGGTCAAACGCAATTGCCACGGTGGGAATGCTTGCAGTATTTTTTGGCGGCTAAAACAAATCAATAATTCTGGATCTGGGAATGGATAATAATCGCCACCGGTGAGATTATCGGAGATTTGTTTCATGGTTATAGGCGAATTATTTTCACAGATCTGTCTGGATGTTTCGATCAAACTTTGGTGAGAGGATTTAAACGAAATGAACTTCAATTGGATTTTCGAGAATATGGACATGATTTGACCAGATTCAATCTGCGACAGTTTTTCGGAATAATGATAGATCGTTAGTGTTTGGATAGACAGTGTTTGACACCAATCAATCATTTTTATGATTTTATCCAAATCAATTTGTCCAGAATCTTCTATGCTTATGCACAGCGCTAAATGCTTTGGGGTCTTGGCCAATTTTTCTTTTAAACTGGAATCGATTTTGGTCCATTTGGATCGAACCACATGGTAAATGGTTTTAATGTGATCATCATAGGTTTTCAGCAACCAAATCATATGATAGGCAATACATAGACATACACGACAAGCTAAGGAGATCATCGACCGGGTGATGCCAAGGCCGGCAGCTTGGTCAATTTTATTGGATGAAAAGAGGATTTCTGGATTATTGTTGGAAACAATCAAGTTGGACATGATCAATCGTGCAAAAAATGATTTGTTTGAATAAAAATCTAAATAGTAGACGATATTTATGATATAAAGAGATGTCGGTGCTGGCTCAATGATCAGCACGAAAGGTGATCACACACTACTCACCCCAAGATTTTTATGAGTGCACATAAGACTGGTTTATTTTCGATGCGAAAAGCGCATAATCGCGATGATTTCGTCCCTCTATCGGTGACTGATGTTTTGGCAAATAATTACTTTGTTTATATATGTTCACAATTGTTGTTGTTTTCGATTGATTTTGATTTGGTGGTATTTTTTTCAGTTTTCTTGAAATTTTTCCTGTGCTCCTTTATAATTATAAGGTGCTCCATCATAGTTTCTTCCTCGTTCATCTTCCTCAAAAATGGCCAAAAAGAAGAGCAAAAGAAAACCAATGGCAGCGAAAAAACCAACACAACCATTGGACACATTATTCAATTGTCCATTCTGTAACCATGAAAAATCCTGTGAAGTTAAACTGGATCGTCAACGTAATGTTGGCCGTATTAGTTGCAGAATCTGTTTGGAAGATTATCAATCAAGCATTAATTATCTTTCGGAACCGATCGATGTTTATACTGAATGGATCGATGCTTGTGAACAGGTCAATCAATAATCTGAAACTAATTGGATCAAGTTTCATTAGTTGCACGTATGAAACTTAGAAATCTTATACAATTTACTCCTCATAAATTTTTCATGAGTCATAATAAATTGTCATATATTTGGGATATTATAATTATCATCTTATTATAATTAATTAAACAATACTGTAATACATATTTTTGAAAAATTCGATGAGTTGATGAGCAATGAATGCATAAGCGCATACAAAAAAAGTTCAAACCAAAACCGCCCTCTATAGAGTTCAAGTTCACAAATTTTGCGCCAAATTCAAAGCATCTTTGTGCATGAAATTTCTTAGGGCCCATAGGGCATTCTCAATACTATCATGATTGACTGATCCATTTTCCAGCCAATGAATCACTGATCCAACAGTCGGATTTAATTGACTCCCATTCTTGATGGCCGTTCGGGAATTATTATCGGGTCCAACCGATGATAATTGACGATCCCAATTGGAAATGAAACGTTTGTCTGGTTTCAAATTCTCAATATATCTACAAAGATTGGAGAAGGGGAAACCATACATTCAAAAATGAAACCAAACTTCATTCAATTTGGATGAAATAACTTACTTCATATAGGCATGTGTATGTAGAAGACGATTAGGTCGTGGTGGAGCAACAAAAATAGGCTCGGCCGGCTTCACCTGGGTTCCGGTGCTAGTTTTTTGCGGTTGAGTTTGATTCAACGGAATCTGCGGAGCTTGTATTTGAATGGCCGATTGTGGTACAGAAGATACAACCGTTGGTTGATGCAAAACACCTTGAATGGTTTGGCCCGGCTGAATCAATTGATGTTGAATAAATGTTCCTGGTTGTCCGGTGGCCACTAATTGTGCATGTGGATTTGTGGTGGTCATTATGGTTTGATGTCCTTGCATCGGTATGTTCGCATTGGACACTTGTGATTGAAGGGTCAATTGTGGCTGATGTTGAATATTGATGGTCTGGAATGCAGGCTGACCCGTTTGTGATGGTTGGCCAGATTGTTGCTGTATCAATGTGGCTCCAGGGGCTTGATGGTGAATCACAACGTTCTGCTGTTGCAATGTTTGAGCTTTGGCGGCGGCCATTTTCGAGGATGGCACATAATTCTTTGACCTTTTTTCTGGATCCACAATCTTAGGAACTTGTTTGTTAATATGAACCTCTTTACAATGACGAACCAAACGTGGTATGCTTGGAAATGGCGCCGCTCCTTTCTTGACTCGGCCGCATCCGTGAAACATGCATTGAAACTCTCCCGGTTCCTTGTCTTTGGTGTCCGCATAAGAAACCCAAACATGTCCATTGGGTTCACCGGTTAAATGTTCAAACAAGTCGGCCGTATCCTCAAATTGAAAATCACATTTGTTAGCCCAATGACATTCGAAAACTCCGTTCTCCATTGATTGACCGGCCATCGGAGCCGGTGATGATGGTGCCATTGATTCTTGTAGAGCTTTTTCGGCCGCCGCCAACTCTTTAACTTCTGCATTCTGTTTGGCTGCTCTTTGTTCAAACTCATTCTTTTGTTCAGGTGTTAGCAATTTCCATTGATTTCCGATGATTCGACTGATATCGCCAAATGAACAATCCGGATTAGCTTCAACCACAGAACGTCTAACTTCCGAAGCAAATATAATATAACCAGTGACCAAACGTTTTGTGGCCGGTTTCTTCTTACTGGAACTGGCCGAGGCTGGAGTTGCCGGGGTAGTAATGGTGGAAGCTGCTATCGATGGAGATGCAGTAATTGTCAACTGATGACCAGAAGGATCACCACCAGCCACCATAGAAACTGGAACCATATTTGGTGTGGGCGGTGGCATCATGCTGGGTACCGGCACACCAGTAACAGTATCATTGGTTGAATCATCATGATCAGCGATCAATCTGGCTGCCAATTGATCCACGACCATTTGCTGCTGCTGTTGTTGTTGTTGTTGTTGCTGCTGTTGTTGTTGTAATTGTTGCTGATGCATTAAATCATCCTGGGCGGTTAATTTTTGAAACAACGCAGCCTGAGGATCTTCCACCACTTGCGGTAATTGATATGAAGGTTTCGATAGTAACAATGCTTTACGGAAAGTATAAATCTCATCTCTTACGGTCAACGGACTATGATAGACGAACTTTTTCAATCCGCCCTCCAATAATGGCTCGAATTTTTTTTCATGCTCTAAATACCGTACTTGACAAACGTAGACATCTTTCTCCAGAAATTCCGTATGTCTTCTAGTACAATAATCGTTCACATCCAACACGCAGCATCGTTCACAGATCGATAATAGTGGATTGGTATCTTCAATGGAGCTCAAGAAAACTTCTTGCGGATAAAACGATCCAATGGTGTTGGGCGGTAATTCAGCCTGTTGAACATACCATGGCCCATGAAAATAGGGATTACCATCCGTGTCCACCCACATACGATCAATCCGACAAATAAGATTTCTTTCTTGATCGGTTCGCACATAGCAACAATCTCCAACACGAAAAGTTCCGGCCGGTATTGAGAATTGTTCATAGAATTGTGTGCCCTCCAACAGCATCACACCTTCGGGCGGTGGGCACGGAACGTTGGGCCGGATCACATCCAAAACGGACATATCTTGTTGTGGAATGGCAGCTGCGGCTGCTGAAGCATTGGTTTCGGTGTCGAAAAATTCTTGATTTTCCAGTTCATCCTCCATTTTGACCAGATCATCATTGTTGTTGGTGTTTGGCGCACGATTCTTGGCAAACACCGAGGGAACGCGGTTCATGGGCAACAATGTTGACCGTGCTACAAAAGCAGTGTTGAACATACATGGCCAAACTTTGATCTTTTTGAATGTTTTCGATTTGCTATGATAACGTGATTCACACACATACACATCTTCATCCGCAATGTCCACCGGCTGTGATCGGAAATATTCTTTGACGAACATAACGCAACATTTTCCCATCACTTGACTCAATGGTGTAGTGGTATAATTATCACTTTTGAACACTTCTTTTTCCAAGAATTTTCTGGACGCCAAGTGATAGGTTTCATATGGCCGATAGAACCAACATCCATGGATCAATGTTTGTCCGGTGGAATCTTTTTTAAAGCTTTCAATATACACAATATGCGGTTCAAGATTTTTATCGTGTGGTTGAACATAGACAAAATCGCCCACCTTGAGCATCAAATCATTATGAAACACAAATTCATCATCATTGTCAATGGTCTGCAATGTCATGCCTCCAGTTACAGCGGAAATGGTATTTTCCGATGGGAAAACATTGTTTCCCTTTTCCTCAAAACCACGGGTAGATTCTTCTTCGTGGATTTCTTTTGGAGCTTTCTCCATTCTTAACGCTTCAATATGATTGTTCAACGTGTTGATATCATAATTCAGTGCTGTGGATAAAAGTACTTGACCATTTTTGCAGATTTCATCGCGTAACGTTATAAAATAGCTTTGCAATTCAACCGAGTCTTCAAACGCCTGTGAATCTGTACGGGAAATTTTTCTGGTCCTTTCCAAAACATCGAACATGTCCTGTTGAAAGCGATCCAATCGCCGATATCTTCCCAGATTTAGGTTTCGTTTGATTATATCAAAATTCAACGTTTTCAACTCTGATCCTTCAGTGCTTTTCTCGTCCAGTTCGGATAGTTCATTGATTGAATCCGAAAAACATCGACCTTCTTCATCTTGATGATTATAAACCGAGATGAACAGATTGGTTAGCAAATCCTGGACAATGATCTTAACGTCAGGAATACCGTTGACACTATCCTCGTTCAACTCAATCTTGGTTTGCAAAGCAATCTGTTGCAATGTGAGCGCATCTTTGAATATTTGCGAATCAGGCTCATTGTATTTGCAAGCATTGTCCAACATTAGAATGATGTCGGAAAGTAAATCTTCTACCGTTTCATAGACACAATTTCGAACACGGGAGCCAATTTTCTCTAAACAAATCGGTCTGGGTATAACTTCATAATAATCCGGAAAATCCGTTTTGGATGGTAATTTTTGGAATATAACCGATAACAAACGGTTCTTGGAATCAGTAAAATCGCGCACTGCCTCATAAAGTGCCTTGATCTTCATTTGAGTAGCCGACGATGGTCTCACACGTTCTTTTCGCTGTCTTTGTTGATCTCCACTGGGAACTGGTCCCAATTCTTTAAGTTTATTATCCAATTCTTGTTCTAATTTATCGGCATCTTGATATATCAAAGAATTATCTTCATTATATTTTCTACAATTGGAAAACATCAATCGGAAATCATTCATTAAAGCTTTTTCTGATTCATAAAGATCATTTTGGATCTTATTCTCAATGGTTTTCATGTCAATCGGATTCTCGATCACATCATAATAATCTGGATACATTTTTCGAGAAGGTTTTTCCACAAATGGTTCAATCAAATATCGTCCATCTTCATTAAAATCCATAAGATGTTGATACAATATGGCCATTCTTCTCTTGTGTTGACTATTGTTGGCCTTTTGTGATCGGCGAACATTTTTCAACTCTTTACTCATGGCATTCACCATGGAACGTTTCGAAGAACGTGTAGCCCTTGTTCCCGATGCATTTTTTTTGGTTGGCGATGCTGTCACATTTTGTCCATCGTCTTCATCCTCCTCCTCCTCTTCATCATCATCATCCTCGGCACCTTCTTTGTATACTGATAATATTTCCTTGCTTTTCATCCGTAAAATACTCTTCAATTTGAGCGCGTCTTTGTAGATTTTCGAATCTGGACGATTATAGCTCATGGCATTATCAAACACCAATGTTAGATCCTCAACTAGATCGTTGATATTTCCATACATATTATTCTTGATTCTGCTGGCAATTTTCCATAGACATATTGGATGTCTTATCTCTCTATAATAATCCGGATAGTAACGTTTCGATGGAAGCCGTACAAATGGTTCGGAATGTGGTGTATCGCTAACTGCATTGTACAATATCCACAAAGGGTTTGAATATTCCATCGGATCTTGTTCTGAATCGGTGTAATCTATTGTTTCATCATTAGTAGCTTCGTCTTCTTCACTACAATCCTCTCCATCTTCATCATACTTTAGTGCAGCAGCGATCGAGGACCATTTGGATTGGAATGGTGTTTGACGCTTAGCACGAATCCTTTCCGATGATTTAGAAGCAGGAGTAGAACGTCTGTTTTCTATTTCGGCTTTTTTCTGCTGAATGATCTTCCTCAAAGCGTTCGCGTCTTTGTAGATTTGCGAACCAGTAGCATTATACATTTTGGCATTACGGATCATTAACATTAAATCTTTCTCCAAAGCGTTCAAATTTGAATATTCATGATTTTGGATTTTTGATGCAATCATTTTCAAATCGATCGGATCACTGATTACATTATAATAGTCCGGATAGGTAGCTTTTGATGGCAACAATTCAAACATTGTGGACAATGGTCGGCCATCTTCGCTAGTCGATGACATGATGGCGCCAAAAAGTTCTTCAAATGTATTTTCATTATCTGCGCCTTGCAATGCTGATCCGTCACCTGTGATCGTGCTGATGGATTCATCAGCTGAATCAATTTTTGATGCACCACCAGATGAATCTTCTGAAATCGATGCTGCACCTGTTGGCGATGATGTTGGGCCAAATATTTGATTTTTTAAATCATTGTAAACATCCCATAGTTTGATGGCATCAGAATGTTCCGCCGTTTCTGGTTTGAAATATGATTTTGTATTGTTGATCAGCAATTCAATATCGGCATTGAACTGATCCAGATCATCATACTCGTCCATTCGAATTTTTTGCTGTATCCGCAATAGATCAATAGGTGTGGAAACCACTTCATAGTATTCGGCCAATGATCGACGTTTCGGTGCACGAATGAATGTTTCGCATAATTGTTTACCTTGAGATGTTTTATAGTTTTTAAGCGAATCCATCAATTCTTGAAGTTGTTCAGACTGTTGGTAATTAAGATTTTGGCTTAATAATATGAGCCCAATTTGAATTTGAATGAAAAACATACCAAATCATATTTCTTTCGTTTGGCGTCTAAACCATCCTCATATGAGGATCTTTTGCGCTTGGGCATTGTGTCAAAATTTTTGGTTTTAATTCAATAATAAATTAAAATGATGGCGCCAAGTGATATCCGGAGAAAATAAGGAATGAACCTTTTTGAATTCTCTCTTTTTTCAACAAGCCTGATAACACACAAAATCAACGCACACAAACACACACCAAAAGCGGGCCGTAAAGAGAGAAAATCATTATGCGGGCGAAGGCAGAGCGCACAACAATGGATTCTATTTTCACCGGAATGGCCAACCAGAAATAGTTGCTCAAAAATTTTGAGTTTTCGAATGGCGCAAAACTCCTTGAAATCGTTTTTTTAATAACGGATAATTTCAAAATCATTTCGATTATTAATACATCAATCATTCGATAATAATACAAAATATAAAGTTCAAAGATCAAAGTCAGAGGGTTAAAAGTGAAATATCAAAAGTATATTCATAAGTTTCTTTGTTGTAGAATACATTTTACTTTAAATACACAAAAAACATTGAAAGATTGTATGCAGATTACAAAAGATTAAACCGAAATGATGGATAAAGATGGTTGCGAAGCGCTGGCCGTTGGTGGTCGTTGTCCATCATTATCATCTTGGATTTCTTCGGTGGCCATAAACCATTGATCGCGTTTGGTGATCAGACACCAGATCAAAAAATTGATCAAAGTGACCAATATGATTATCACTAATAAAGCCAACAAATATCGTACCAATTTTACCACGTTGGATGTTTCCGCATCAAAACGGAACAGATCACCGAGGAATCCACCGCCGGTATGGCCCACTCCTGCTCCAGCACCATGAAAACCATTCATTGGTTTTGGTCTGGTAAACGATGGTCGTCTTCTGGTGCCATCGGTTGGAAACGGAACATCCACGTATTCTGGTATATCTTCTCCTTCCCCCTCTGCCACCTTTTCTTCTTCTGGTTCTTCGTATTCCCCTCGCGGTCGCCCCCAGCCATCTACAGGATCCACAGGAAATATGGGCACTTCGGTTGGATATGCTCCATCAGCGTCAAGGTCAGATCTAGGAGGATAATCTGAAGAACCATCTGTTGAAGCAGAAGTGGGCACACGTGCCATACAATTGACATGTTCATCGGAATAATCACCACAATTATTATGATGATCACAGGTTAAATATCTGGCGATACATCTTTGATTGGTACATTGATATTCATGCGGAGATTCACAACCGAATACATGTTCAGATTTAGCTAAAAACCACAAACAGATAATGGTTTTGGGTGAGAAAAGAGAATAGACATTTAAAGAATCCACATCCATACAACTCACCATCACGAAACGGTGTCAGAATTAAATGAAAACTGAATGGGCCAAGATGAAGCTGTTCGAAGACTAGGGTTAATGAATTTTTCTCCGTTGACGTAGTAAAAGTTCCCAATTGGGGCTGTCTAGAAGATTGAGAAATATCATCTTTCTTCTTGTGGTTACCACCATTCACCATGGTGTTGCTACTGGTGGTCTTGAAGTGTAAAGTTTCTGTGAACCATTCTTTACCTTCGGTAATTAACCCTTGGGGTGAAGGTGGAGTAGAAAAATTCCAATGGGAATTTTTAAGTTTTATGATATAACATTTTTGTTTGCTTTCGATAACACGATCAAAAATCAATAACCTCAAGGACATGATTTAGTTGCTTGACCGCATAACTAATTTAACTATCAACTCAACTTTACCGAACTTTGTTTTGTATTCTAATTATTTTAGAAAAAAGGTCAATAAAGCCATGATTGGACCATCAATAGATGGTTTTGGTCTATCGATCAGATCGAATCAAATCTGATTTAGTTTCCTCGCGCTTCAAATGGTCTTGGTTGAAGACATTGGAAGCAGTCAAGCAGGTCTAAAAGAAGAAGAGTCTCCAATGAAGTAGAGTATGATTGGATGACTAGAACAAACCGAATCGGTTGTCTATTAATAGATGGGCAAAAAGGTCAAAGAACAACCATCCAAATAGCAAAAGATGATCAACTACGATCATTGAAAATAAACGATTGTTCAAGCAAAAAAGTTTTCCAATCTCCCAAGATCGTCTTTTAATCCGGGAAACTAACAAAAATAATATAATTATAAATCTTACCGCTAGCCAATCCTTCCGCATAAATCCTATGGCCATAATCCACGCTAAAGCTCAGCAAACAATATGGTACAAATGAAGGTCTTGCTTGTGGAGTAAAATTCGACGAATCACTGACACCATTGGCCTTTGACCATACTGGATAAGGGCCAGGGTGGAAAAATCCAAAACGATTCCTATGGGTTTCGTTGAATTGAAAATCGAGTATGGACGGAAGACGGATCCTCAATGATTTCTCCAAACGTATCAAATGTCTTCCGGGATAATCGGACCAGGTTTCCTCTGTACAATAATCCGCAAGATTATCTAATATGTGCGCGTGTGTGTGTGCATGCGTGGGTGGGCGAAAAGAAAAAATGGGAGGCGAAGAAGGCGAAAGGCGGAGAAATTTTAAACCCAAAGTAACAAGAAATATGAAGCATTTAATAAATTAGCCTTAAAACATTAGCGGGGGCGGAGCACTTTTTCCAATGGACACTGAGCATATCGCACTAAGCAATACTCTCATAATCTCTCTTATACAATTACTTGCTTCAATCTAATAAATCCTCTCTTTCTCTCCCTCTCTTCCTTGATTTATTATGTAAATCATTTATGTCGATGGTTACCATGGCCTTCGACCTTTTTTTTTATTCCAGCAAATACTATCTCTGGTAAACCGCCGGTACTGATGCTAAAACAACAACAATGATGATGATTGGTCTGGCTTGTGTGTTGGATTGTTATTAATCTTGTGCGATTAATTTCTATTAGAGATTTTCATAGGCTTTTCCGCTTCATCTTCATGTTTTCGGTTTGTTAGCATGCATGCAGATATTTGCTTGGTGTATTCCTCGATCCTCGATCTTTTTGTATATGTCTATGTTGAGATGTGCTTTGTCTATTAAACCAAACATCGACATCAACCATAATAATAACATCAACAACAACTTTGCCGCGCCACAAATTTAACCTAAATCCATCAATCCAACCAACATATTCTCTCTCTCTCTCTCTCTCTCTCTCTCTCTCTCTCTCTCTCTCTCTCTCTCTCTCTCTCTATTACATTTTGGCTTTTTTTTGCTAAATATGCTTTCGCCCAAAGAGAATGGAGAAAAAAGCAGTGTTTCAACCAAGGAACTGAACACACATAAGCGATGCGTGCATATCAAGCTAAAATGCTCCATTATCACGACGACCACGATGATGATGATGATGATGATTGTTATGATGACCTCTTTGGAACACAAAAATAACACTGTTTTACCACAACAATTTTTTCCTATTTGATTTGGACCAGTAAATTCACATCTCATTTCCCTTGTGTTCCTTTTATAAATTGACAGCTATTTAACATTTAGGGGCATTCATTTTGGCCCAATGAAATATATGAATGAATTTCCATTCAAAGGAATGGTTGTGTAACAAGATGATTGTCATCAAGGCGTGAGAGAGGACGAGAGGATGTCAATGATAATAGTCTTTATTCAACGATGATGATAATTCATCACCATCAATGGCATCTCTCCTTCCTTCTCTCCCTTGAAACACTACTTAAATGTGAACCAGTAGCACTTTCTTGTTTTCTATTTGTGGATTTAATTCTTGACGCTAAATTTAAAACTCTCTATTCGACCACTAACAGAGAGAAAGGGGCGTGATATCTTTTCCTGATCACCCCTACCAATTTAAAAGACTCAATCAATCAATGACACTGCACACATACACACACGCAAGCACACTCCCACGCTACATGAGGTGGTATGCTGAGAGATGCAAAAAATGCTCAGAGGGAGGGAACAAACTAAAATATTATTGAACAAATAGAGGAAAAAAAGAGTTTCACCCACATTCAATGTAGTTGGGCTGAATGAACGGTGTGGATGATGATGATGATGATGATGATGATGATGCTAGCTGTCGGGTCGCTTTGGGATTGGTGGGCAAAGAACCCTGGCTTCTTAGATGATCATCGATTTGATGAAGATGATCACGTTGCTGGTGGCCAATCGTTTCGATGGCTTCCACCATCCAGCTTTTTGCTAATGGATGATGGTTGTGGTCGATGATAATGGTCAACACCACAATGAAAGCGATCGATATTTTCACAAAAATCAAACAATTTGGGAAATAATCGGATTTGACATGATTTTTACAATGAAAAACAAGTAAAATACATATCCTTAAAAGCAGAATAATCAGCCACAACCACAGTACCGAAAACAGGGATGATCTTGAACAAACCATTGATTTTGATGTTTCGATCATGATGATGATGATCATCATCACCAAAATCAATATGATTGCTGGCCATTTTTTCATTAGTGTTGTGTTTGGCGGTAAAGTGTCGGTGACCCCAGAAATTCTGGCAGTCATAATGGCTAATACTCATGGCTCATGCCAACGATCATTGGATATAAAGATGAAGTTAAAGGTTAAAATGAAAAACATCTTGAATGGTGGTTGAATATTGAAGATTGAATAGAGAGGCTGGAGGTCAGGTCAGGTTGAACGAACGACAGCACAACTGTCATCTGCATTGCCGCTATTACCATCATCATTGACATAATTGACATCGATGCTTGTTGACTTTGGGTGGCGGTAGAATCCCTGTTGATTCAAACTAGGAGAATCCTACATTCATGCTCGAGCGAATACAAGGTTGGCTGCCCATTCGGTTGCCATAGTGCGCATCAATTGTCAATTGTAGCAGAATAATGAATTTCAGGCGCGATTTCAGAGCATCTAACACATGTACAGATTGATGATCATGCTGGCAGGATGATAATTGATGAAACAAGGCATGATTATTAGACAATCAAATTGAATTTAATCAAGCAACAACCCCAACATCACCACCACGATTGCCGCCATCATCATAATCACCACCACCACTACCTGGAACTGAGCACAAAGGTCACATGTCGTTCAGGTGAAACGACGATGATGAAAATGAAGATGGTCGGCGTATACCACTCGTGGTGGTAAGATGAAACGCGATCGACCTGAACACATTTGTTACTGGTGTATAAAGTCAGCCAGCTACCTGAAGCCAACTGGTTGACTTGAATATCTTTCCATTTCTCCTTCAGTGTCCACTTCTCTCTTTCTGTCTTTCCCTCTCTCCTCAAATTCTCTTCACTTCAGACCGTTCTGAAGAAGCAAAAAAGATAAAGAAGATCCTACGCCGTACAATCTTTTCCAGCTGAATAGCGAGGGAGAGAGAGAGAGAGAGAAAAGGTTCAAAAAAACTTGACAGCGATGAACGAAAAAATCCTCTAAATCAAGATCCAGAGGCGGGGAGAGAACCAGGCTCCAAATACTGTTGTTGGCTGAAGAAGAATGAAAAGACAACGAAGCGTTCATCTATATGTCGGTCATCAAATATATACTCGCATCCAGATATAAACTCTCGGTATGCCCGACTGTGTAAATGTGTGTACGAGCAGAAAGAACGGGCGAACGAAGCCGAAGACAGAAGAAGTTCCCAAAGACATAGACAGAAGAATGGTGCATTTTATTTAGCTCAACAATTACCTTCATTGTCTTCAGAAAGAGAATCATCATACACGGTCGCCAACATCTTTGAGAGCGAAACTTTTGGCCAATGATAATTGATAGAAATATCCAACGTCTAGAGATATTCGTCCAAAATGGGTATGCGCTCTTCCTCTCCGGAAACTCCCCGCTTAGGAAAATAAAATTCTTAACGCCCTGAACTTCACCACTGTGGTTACCTCTTTTTGGAAAAAAATTACTACTAATGCATACTTGGATGAACATGGGTGCGAGACAAAAAAGACATACTAAAAGTATGAGCAAGGTTAATAGGTCCAATAGACAATGGGCCATCAACATCAAAATGATGATGTCGGTTTTCTGCTCAACAAGTGGTATATTCTGACCAGGTGTGTGTGTGTATGCGTGTGTAGGCATATTATCTGCACTGTTGGCTGCCTAAATGTGCACCAATTCGGATTAACCTTGGTGAAACTTGTTGGCAAATGATTAGGCTCCAGTTAAAGTACTGCTTTTCCACCTGTACCTTTTCATAATGATGATGAATAACGCCCGGACTTTTCTCTTCTGTCTCCAAAATGTTAAATGATAATCATCATTCATTAACATTATTATTATTTCACCTTGCCTGTTATTTGGTCAATGTCAGCTAGGGAAGCAAAAACTGAATAAAAAGAGATCTATTTCCGGTTTGCACAAAGAAGTTACTACAGTATCACATTTTTGTGCTCGACGCTCGATGTTCATCAATTGTCATCAAGACTGAATTGCGTGATCGGAATGTTTGCCCAGCTGAACCTGATGTCGACCATTTCGATGGTGTCGCCTAAAGTGAAGCGCTTCCGGTCAAAGTGCAAAGCAGTTAGTGAAGCGAAGCAAATTGAATTGTTCGGATTTAATTGGTTTGAGTTTTTAATAAAAAGGAGAATGTCGTCGAAAAGATAAAAAAACAAAGAATCATGAAAAGAAAAAAGAGGCAGGCAAATAATTAAGTGAACAGGAATCGCGCACTTGATATATCATCGTGCTTAAACTGTCTGCTTTTGATTCGGCATTGAATTTTTTTCTTTCAAGTTGAAGATCCAAATCTTGAATAAAGGTAAAATAAAACATAAATGGATTGAAATGTTCAATATACACTATAAGGAAAAAATAATATTCAATCAATGGAATCCAAAAATGTGATGCGATTGATTGATTGATTCGTTCTTTGGGATATTATTTGTCTTATTTGTTTGTATTGTAGATTATGAACATAATGGCAAAAAAACATGACCCAAAAACATATCTGCTCCTTTTCGCAGAAATCCAGGTTAAAAGAGGCCTTTGGTGATCAGAGATTGTTAATGTTAATGTATTTTGATAGATATCAGATCGAATCATATATTATATTATTAAATAGGTAGAAAGAGATAGCAGCCATTCCCATTCCCATCCCAAATTTGAATTTAGTATTTGTTGAATATTCACGAAGCGCTTGAAGAGCTTGATGTGCTTGCATGACTGAGATTTGAATATGAAGCTTTTGACATGAAAGATTTATTATTATTAGTGTTATTATTGTTATTATTATTATTCAGTGGATTATTTTTCCCACAAATATCCACATTGCTCGATACTTTTTCAATCATGTTGACCATTTGAAAATCTTGATTTTGGTTGAGTGGTGGCTGAGGCATTTGATTGACGTTTATCTTGGATTCATTGTCACCATCATCATCTAAATTATTACCCGAACGTCTTCCACGTTGCCTGGTAACTTGTCCACTGCTGCCAGCTTTCTGTATTTCGATCTCATCCAAACCATAATTGCTGTTTGGTGAACGTTTCTGTTGTGGCCCACAACAAGTATTCTTCAAACAACTTTCTCGGCCTAATTGCCCTGGTGGACAATCCAAAGCGCAATTAGCATCATTAATCCAACGAGATTTTGGATTCGATTTGGTCAAACTTTGCGGATGGATACCAGACCATGGGCCAGAAATTTGTCCCGGTGAAATCCCATCGTCTGGCTCGACGAATTCTGGTTGTATGGTGGTAGAATGAATGCCTTCATTATGGAAAAATTCTTTGACTTTTTCCGCAATTTCCATATAATCATGTAGATTACGGCAACGTATATGCGCCGATGCTATTATGCGATCGCCAGCCAATTGCCAAACATGAAACTCGTGCACTGCTAGAACACCATCGATTTCTTCCAATAATTTGCGTTGCAACGAATCAATTTGAATGTGTGTGGGTACTGTTTGCAATAATATCAGAGCCGAATCAATTACTGAGGGGAAAAATTTTCAAAACAAACAAAAATAAGTAAAAACATGGCTAAAATCCATCCGGGATCCAAAATGGACAGTTCATATATTTACATAATGGGAGCGTACTATGGATGATTATAATCACCATAATGATCGACAATGCTGGATCCACGTAAACATTGTATTCCCAATCAGTATATTGAACAATCAAGGCACTGATTATCACAATGATTGAGCCTAATGCATCAGCTAAGACATGCAAAAAAACGCCCCGCATGTTCATATTCACCGCCGTTGAACGTGTTGTGGTTTTATCTTTTTTCTTCCTATGCAAATCTGATTCTTTTAGATTATTACCAACACCCTCCCCAACCAATAAGTCACCATTTTGTATCATTGCACCAACACTATTATTTTTTCCTCCGCTGCTGTGGCTAGCACCGCTATTAATGACCGGTATAGCATCATCTTGTTGTGGTACATGGGTATGGCCACTATGACTATGTCCATGTTCTGCAAGAATTTAAAGAAATTAGTGCAAGGTATGTTTCAGGAGAAACAAAAAATAAATCAATGAAATACCATGGAAAAGGCCCAAACCAATCAAATTGATTACCAATCCGATAATTCCTACTACCAAAATTAATATTGGATTATGCAATTTTTCTGGATCAACAATACGTTTGAAAGATTCAATAAGTATGGAGAAACACAATGCCATCAAAAAGACTGCATTGATCAATGCGCCTAAAACTTCAGCTCGAGCCCAGCCGAACGTATTTTTGCTCCATTTTTTCGGGGACATCTTTAGGTAAAACAATCGATTGAAATGAGATCACTTTGTTTATCGCAAGAATTAATTACTCACCCGAACTGAAACATATGCAATGACTAGAGCTACCACATCGGATAACATATGAAAACTATCTGCAATTAGAGCAGTTGAATTGGTAAAATATCCGACAATAATTTCCACCAGGAAGAAAAAGAATGTCAGACATAACATTGATAATAATCGACATTTTGGACTATGAAATAGACCCATGTTTTCTATTTCTGACAATTGACGATGTGTGATGGTGAATGGCTTCGATATGGACGCTTTGGTTTCTTAAGATGAAAACTCTGGAAAGAAAGTCAAAATAATAATAATTTTTCGAAAAAAAAACTCTTTAAATTTTTATTCCCGTACAAAGTTTTCAAATTTTCATGTTTCGGTGGATAAAGGCTAATGGAATGTCATTATTTGATTCACAACAATAACAAGTGGATGAGTTCCGCAATGAAATGAGATGAAATTTTTTTCATTTAAAAAGGAAAAAATTTTATTTATTGTTGTAATAATACTTATGAATATAAAGTTTAAGGACGCTTCCATAAAATAACTACTACAATTATGATTTTTGATGATGATGATAATTTGATTTCTTGCAATGATTGCTTGTATCGGAAAAAAAGAGAAAGATTATTCAGCCCGAGATATGGGCACATTTCGATGGCACAAGTACAAATATCTTAACGTAGAAGAAATTAGCTCTCAATATACATATTGGATCAATATTCGTGTGCGTAGATCTATAAGAAGCCAATGGATGAACTTTGAACAAAGCATCATCGACATAACCATAAAGCTTGGTTGATGTTTTTTTGTCAGATTTGGGAGGGTGGATTCAAAATCCAACCCAAACTTATTTAATTTTTCTCGACTGGATTCTGCATTGTATTGAATTTCAAAAAATTGATAATGTTCAAGTATGTGTGAGTATGTGTCCAAGTATTGGACTTTAAAATTCCTAAAACATCTAAAAATAATTGTTTAAAGTTCTTCAGGTCAAGGTTCTTCGGACCAGAGAAGTTTCGCTCAAGTTTTGTTCAAGTAAAAAAATCAAATTAACTCACCTTAAAATGATGATGATAAATTTAAAACAAAAAACAAAATTTTTCTTCTCAAACACACACATTCAGCGTTTACGATTGTTGTTTCGAACCAATGATTTTTTCTTGAAAACCACGAGACAAAAATTGAATCATTTTAAACTTAATATTTTTGAGTGATGCTTCTTTTTTTATCTTTCTGTTCCATCTTCATAGAAAAAAGGTCAATTGTGAGAATTTCAAAGACTGATCTTGGACAGGAAAAAAAACATGGATCTTAAATTTTGTTTCAATGATGATTTCGTCAAAAGAAATAAAGAATTACTTTGACGACAATGTCGGCAACACGTATGCAAGGTAAATAATAAAAATCATTCATCAAATGAATAAATTCAGAAGAAAAATGACTCGAATATCACAAACATACAAGGAAATAGTTCGATGTAGGATATTCAATTTTTCGAAAAAAATCAAATTAAAATCATTTTTGAAATACTAAGACAAATTCGAACTATGGCCATGTGGAGAACAAGGATAAGATATTCGATTTAGTTGTCATTCAATAATGATGATTCATTTTATTCTCTATTTGTTTCAAATTCGCCAAGTCTTTGAAACATCAATGCTTGGTTCCAAAGTGGAAATCTTATCAGAATTGGTGTTGAAATGCTTTCGTCTTACACTTTAGTCGTTATGGTCAATTGACCATGTTGTTTTTTTCGAATATTTTTTTATGAAGTATCAATCTGAATCGAAAGAATTTTATTTATTTCAATCACAAAACAGCACCCTAAACCCTGCACTTTTTTTAATCATGCTGGAAATGATGATCGTGAAAAAATACTGAAAACAATATACTGGCGTGAGATGACGAGAAAAAAATCAGCTGACTAATTCGGTTGTTTGTCTTTCTGTTTTTCGGTTCTTGCAATCAAAAACTGAAACCGAAAAAAAAATACCACCAGTCAGCATTCAGCCTGCTTGTTCGGCGTAGACAGAGCAGCGCAGAGACATGCGTATTTTGAGTGAGAATCGAATTTTCGGCTCCATTTTCAATTTTTCGATCTGCCTAATGGTTAGTAAGGTGCAGCGCCAAAACGTTTACGTTTCAATCCGATGTGCTTAGCTGAAAATTCGAAATTAGGCTTCTGCCTTGTGTTTTTTCGAAAACAATATTTGTTTTGAAAGTGCCCAAATCGGTTTTTTCAATCGACTATAGGAAATGTTATTTTTTTCAATTTTTTAGAATGATAATCATCTATTTGTTGCTCCGGATACCTAAACTTTCTGACTGCTGATTAGAATCACTACCACAATAAATATTATCATCATATAATTGATTTATAGCCCACTTACACGTAGCCACCCAAACACTTTTGTTGAATCGCCATTTGCAATCATTGACGCAATTTTCGTTTCTTGCCTATATCTGTATATGATTGATTATTTCTTTGTTTCTTTTCAAATTCATTCATCAAAAGCGTTCGAGTAAAACACAGCCATTAAATGGATTTCCAAGCTTTAGAACTATTGAAGAAAGTTCCGTTGCTAACCAAAGATAATTGGCAATGTTGGAAATGGAAAATACGTTTGATCTTGGAACAGCTAGGCTGGTGGTTCATTGCCCAGACGAATTTCAATGCCCTAGCAGATGGAAATAATTTGCTTGAAGATAATTCATTCTGCACCATCGATCGTAATGTCCGAACCATATTGGTATTAAATATTGATGATTCAATTTTATCAATCATTTTGAAACTACATGCAGAAGAATACTTTCAAACATCACATCAATTGTGGACTTGCTTGGTGGATTTTTTTCGCTCCGATAAATACGTGTCAGATGAATCAAATCATTCTGAACAGCGACTAGCATCGAAAGTTTTTATGGATGCTTCAACCAATACAACATTATCTGAAAAATCAACTGATTCTGACTCAAAAGTTTCAGAAAAGGACCAGAAATTTATAAAAAATCCCTCTGTCATCAGCGATGATGGAGATATCAAGGTGGACAACGAAATTGCGACTGATCCACTTCCGCTATCAATCAATCATAATGATTCGTCAATGGTATCGTTCGATTTGAGCCAGTGGTACATTATGAGGAGATTCTCATTTCGAAATCAACTAGAGAATGTGTCAAGATTTTATATTTTTTCCCAACGTTATTTAGCTATAATCTGGTTCAATGATTCTGTTTGGTTGACAGATTTTCGAAGTTCTTGGATCAAAAAATTGAACCAATTTGAAAATCGTTACATCACCAAAATCGCAATGGGCTCCTATCACATTGCCATATTGACCGATCAAAATAGCGTGTTTCGTATGGATGGTTGCAATTGTCATGATGTGGATTATAAAAAAATTGATGCCATCCATCTTCAAAACCAAATCATAGACATTGCATGCGGGATGGATCATATACTGATGTTGGATCAGCGTGGTAAAGTTTGGGGCTGGGGCCAAAACGAATCAAAACAGATTATGAGTAGTGAACCACATCAATCTCGTATACATACTCCGGTGATAATCGATTCACCGGTGTTGGTGAATGCCGATGTCAAACAAATCGCATGCACTGCCAAAGGTTCGGTATTATTGACCGCCAATAACCAACAAATCTATTTCCAAGGTTCATTCAGAGCTAGTTCAGGAACCTGGATCTGTGTGGCACTAGAGGATTATGCTTCGAAACCGATCAAATCCATTATTGGTGGATATAATTGCTTTTTGGCTCTGAGCCAAGATGGACAAGTATTTTTATACCAAATAGGTTATGGAATTAAAAGAAGTCCTAAATTAACCAAAATGGCGATCATCAATGAAACCATTGAAAGAGGCTATTCAACGTGTTTGGAAGATTTGTTTATTTTGGTCTCAGCTGAACCAAAGGAGCGTAAACATGGTGATCAAGATCAGAATAACGATGAAAAGAATCGACTTGTCAAAATTCACATCTTCGATTCGATTTCATCAAATCAACTGTTTAGTATGAGCACTATCACCAAACTCGGTTACATATCTCAGCTTTACAATCAATATTCTCTATATCCAATCACACCGACAATAACCCAAGCACCGGATAGTTGGAATAAACCAATGGATGGTTTTGACAATCCCAAAAACAAAGATCTTACATTCCGTGTATTCAAAAATCATGGACAATTCCGGAACATCTATTGCCGTAAAGACGTGCTTGCCAAACATTCTGAGTATTTTCGTACACATCTCAAAGAAACGACCATCGAAATCGATATTCGTCATCATTCATATGTTGCATTCTATTCGTATATTCGATTCATTTACCATGGCCAATTGGGTCAACTGGATGAATTCCATTGGAGAGAATCATTCGAGATCGCCGATGAATATCAAGATGAAAGGTTTCGCAAAGCATTGAAAAATTATACTCTCAATGCAAAATAATGCAACAATGTAGAATAATCAATGGTAATTATTCGGGCTCAATTAAATTAGAGATACAGATTCGTTTTTGCAGAAAATTTGTTATTAGTATAAATTAAAATTTTCGGGCGCTGAGTTCAAGTTGAAATCGAAATTTGATCGAGTAAATCGGCAGTTTTTTATTTCGTTCAAATCATTATATCAATGCTTTTACAATCAATGATGTTTTGGCGTTGGCTACTGGCAGCCCATATTCTTTTGACATTTCTATCGAAGCAATCCGCAAGCATTCACTTCTTCAAGGTTAATTCACGCAAATCGGTTGATTGCGTTTAATAATCATTTGTTGATCATTTTTATGTCCAGTCAAACTGTACCGATATCACCAACGATATCAACAACATACTGCTGATCGGGATGAAACGTAATCACTTGCTGATAATCGATAAACGTTTTTGGGTGATCGAGATTGAAGGAACACTATTTCAAGGCCAAAATTTCATGGTCTTCTTCCATAATGCACCAGTAAAGATGCCTCTGGAAAAGCGTTACGTAGAATTTCAGGAGGAAAATGGAATGACAAAGATGTTCCACCAAGTCAAGTCATCAATTGTTTTTGGCTGGATTTGGGCCGAATACAACATGACGTTTGCTTATCGTAGGAAAGACTCACCGAATAAATTAGATTATTTCATATATGATTTCAGCACAAATGACTTTTATTGGAATTTCAAAATACCCAATGAATTTAACCCGTTGGGCGAGAATAAGCTTTGTTTCGTGTCCAGTATGAATCCGAACCTTAATCGAATGTGGGTGTTAAAAAATAATATCCAAAATGGACAAATATTGATGAGCCGTTTTGAACCGGTGGATTGGTATTATCTTTGTCAAACGCAAGACACATCGAAATTCAACGAAACTACAGATTTCGCGGTTTTTTTGGACAAGAATCCGTGCAAAAATCCTACTACGATCACGACAGATAGCCAAACGATCCGCAAATGTTTTCAATCACACATGGACATTTTTCTGATCGGTGACCAATTCGTCTACATCATCGGAACCAAAGTTGCACTTAAAAAGGGGAGCTCGTCAAGTTTAAAAACTTATCAGATGAAAAGAAAACCGATCAATTCATTCTTTGTCTGTGAACGATCCATACAGGCCATCATTGAGAACAATAGTAAGTAGCGAATAATAAATTGAAATATAAGTAAGTTGCTCCATAAATTCTCCTTTATCCACTTACCCTCAGAAATATTGTCCTGCATAATTTTATGTATAATTTTGGTCATGATTGGTGGCTTGATTTATGGTTTTTACAGACAAAGCCTGGAAACAATTGAGTTAAATGACTTACTGCAATCAGAAACATTCCAGAATACAGAAAAGGCTAATTCACCAAGTGAGGTAATTAGAAAAAAAATGGAAAAGAAGCCATCTAAACCACATATAAAAAATAAAAAATAATCAAGCCCAAATCGAATAACAAAATTCAACTCTTGGACTTCTTTGCCTGATGATGGGTTTAATAATTTTGAGTTTTAGACGATTGCTGCTGCTGCTGCTGAGGATGATGATATTGCTGCTGCTGATGTTGTTGTTGTTGATGGTGTTGTTGTTGTTGTTGTTGTTGCTGATGCACGCTAGATTGGCTGGTGGACAATGATAATTTACGCTTGATTTGATCTAATCTCTCAAACAGTTCATGTTCTTTTTCTCTCAATTTGGTCATCACCTCTCGTACGTCTTTCTCTAAACCATCCCAAGGTTCAAAGCAACGGCTGTATAATGCTTCAATTTGATTTATATAACGTTCCGTTTCCTTGAGGTAATATCGCACGATTTCAATGTCATGGAATGGTGGCGTTTTTAGATGAGAAAATTTCACAAACACTTCAGCCAAAATAATCATGTTTTTTAGCTCTTGTCTTGATTTTTTAATCTCGAATTTGGCATGTTCTGAAGACATGTTTTATGCTTTTTTTATTTTGAAGATTTTCTTCTCTTGAATTGAAACTGTTTCACAACAACATGACAAAATTTCTTGTTTGACACTTGGCATTTAACATGTGTACAGATGAGGATGGGATGATCTAGCACCCAAACCAAACATAGGTTGAAATGGGCGTTTAGGTGGAAACAGAAACCATTTAAACTTGAATTTTCACCCCGGTTTCGAGGTTTCCCTGGTTGAAACCCATTGGAAAAAATTACACTTGGTTTCTGGATGTCCTTCTGGTTTTAAAGCTGGTTTTGAGCATTGGTAAAATTCTCTGCCGAAATTTATTCCAGGTTTTTTGACTTTTTGCCTCACACACTGCAATTGGTGACCAGAACAATAGGGAACCGTTTTTTTGTTGTTGAACAATTGACGCCATTTCTCTGAAACATCATCACTATTTTGCGTGAATGTAGCCGAAACAATCGGTTCTCGGGAATCCGTTTCTGGTGTTGTTTTTTTATTTTCTTCTTTCATGCTAATCTTCTTGACTCCAGTCAGAAAAGCCGATATCTTCGTCTGGCAATCGGATTTAGCCTTCTTGTTGCTGCGCGCATTCACAATGCACAAACTTTCATTACTAACCTCTTTTTTTTCTTTTTGGTTGTAATAATGTTCGGAAAAGTATTTTCTAATTGTATTGCGTTCATTTTGGATCCAAAATTTCGTACAATGTGATGAATAGTCCTCGTTAAAATGGGAAGGTGGAATAAAACGGATTCTGTCGTCGAACTGGGCCATCACCGGACAGTGATCCGAACCTCGGTAATCATCGAGATGGCGACATTCGACCAAATGTGTGCTAAGCACTTCATCAATGATAATATAATCAATACGAGATCCATAGTTGGTTTCACGAGCACCGAATTTTGTATTCCAACAGGTAAACGCTTTTCGATCCAACGGATGCAATTTACGAAAAGCGTCCACTAATTTGATTCCTTTGTGGCCATCCAAAAGCTGGTTCAACCATTTCCTTGAATAGGAATCAACGTAGCAAAATTCTTCATCCGAATAAACATCTATGGATTGGTGAGCAACGTTGAGGTCGCCTACAATCATTACATGATTGGCGGGATTCCTGTTTGTTTCAAAAACTCGAATTTAGAACAAAATCAATAAATTCTTACATGATTACATCAAAAGATCTTGGACTCGTTTTTGGACAAGATGATAAAATTTCAATTGGAATATAGCTCGATCGGAACGCGTCGGATCATTTCTCGGACAATATAGATTAAAAACATGTAGCCACTGTGGTTGTGTTTGTTGCTGTTGTGGTTCATCACTATTAAGGATTTCCATCCTGTGCTTAGAGACGATACAACGACCTTCAAGATCAATTTGATTCCAGGATGTTAGCAATAAATCATCACCACTCTTAAGATTAGGCCACAGAGTCCAGAATAAGGAATCTTCATTTGTTTCATCGAAACTATCATAATCGAATATTTCTTTTGTATTATGCAAAAGTGACACTTCAATTGCCCATGGTCGACAGCCAGAATCTTCACGACAAAAACTGGCCACTCCAGAATAACCAGATTTCATTGAATTATTAGAATGATGCATGTCGGGGAAAGCGAAATAAGATGTATAACCATCAATCAAGAACATCCAATCTTGCATGTTTGCACCTGAAAAAATTAACAAAAAACTTAATATGATAAATTGAATCTCAAACAAAAAGTAACTTGATTCAACGAACGAGATATTTTAGTTTCTTGGAAACAGACAATATCTGATTTATCGAAATCTTGAAATATTTTCCGCCACGACTCTCGTCCCCCAAATGATCGAAGGCCATTGATATTCCAAGTGATAATTTTGAATCCCATGGTAGAGATATTTTTGCCAATGCGGGGTAAACAAACCTACTGGTCACGTGAGTTACGCTGTTTATTGAAAGGCGATACCGCCAAAAAATTTAAGATTCAAAATTCGGGCACCTTCCGGTTAGAATGAATTTCGATGAATCGTGCTAAACATAAACTTCAATTCACATATTTCATGATATATTTACGCCCAGGCAATAGGGAGAAACTGAGAGTTCTGCCTGGATGCAACAGATGATTGTTACTTTCTTTAGCTTATAAAGATGGGCTATCACACGGTACCGGCCACAAAAATTCAAATTCCAATCAAAAAGAGTGTGAATGCTTGTATGACCGACCAATGTGACCAATATTGACATACTAAATGATTAAAATCGTTTGAAATCCCTCGTTTGTGTGAATAAATTTGATCAAAATGTAAAAAACTGAATTTTTTTGAATATCATTTTGAAGATTTTGAAGATGATGATGATGATGATGATTTTTCAACTGATGATTTCCTTCAAAAAATGTTAATATTTTTTTGAAAAAAAATAAAGAATATCCTAAATTAAATGGGCGATAGATTTTCACACAAAAAACAATCTAAATAACGGCAAAAATTTTGTCTAGTCTGCCTAGAAATGATACAACATGATATACCATGTTGGCGGCTTTCAATGAATGAATTAGCAATTAGCAATTTAATAATATGATTATTGGAAAGTAATACAAAGTAATGCCTTATGCATAATGTATGCGTAACTGTGGTCAAATTCGAAGATTATCTTTCAAAACGGTGTCAACCGAGCATGCATATCACTTTTTACTAGTTGAATAGCTTCCCAATATCGGATATGTCTAGTGTACCGGAGTATCCTATCTCTGGCTTTTCAATTTGGATTTGATCTGCAAGCGTGTTCGAATGACATTTAACAAAATTGAATAATCATTTTATAATCGCTATGGTTGATTTTGTTCGCTTTCGAATCAATCCTATATGAGTCGCGTTTGAGCGTCATATTCCAGAAAAGATTCACACATCCATTAAACCAGCAAAGATTGATTAAGATTAAGAGAGGATTTTTCATCACCGGTGGTATGGGCACCTTCAGCAATAATAAATTATAATGCGAAAAAATGAATACAATGCGCGCTTATTATAATTATTGTGGAATGGTGAGATGATCCCAAAAAATGATAGAAATCAAACGATGGGATGGGAAAAGGTCATAGATCAATTTCATTTTATGAATAATGTTATGTTCATCACATGACAAAACCATGCCCATTCTCTCTTCTTCCCTCTCATTTGGCTTATTTTTATTCAGCTTTCTCTAATTGATTGAATCTCAATATGCTCTTATGACAAAAGCAGAAACCTTGACCATCATGATGATGATCATCGTCATAATGATCATAGCTTTGCGCAGATCTAAACGTCTAAATGTGTCTGTTCAAACTACGTGCAAAATATGTGCCAAATATTTGAATTGTGGAAAGCGCGCGAACGCAAAAAGCACACTGAAAATGGATACATGATGAATTAATTGCTGATTAATTTGGAAAAATGTTAAAGAAAGGTCTTCGCACATCTTAATTTCTTTCTTAGGCTGCTTAAATTGTATCAATGCTTTCGTGATTTTATTTTATTATTATGGTTGTGCCGGCATCGCTGATGATGTTAGAATCGTATATCCTTCAAACATTGGCTAAATATTAAGTAATACTGTTCCATACATCGTTTGTATTGAACATCTTGTTTTTCTCTACATATCTTGTAAACACATTTCGATTGATGCTAAAATATGAATTATTCTCTCGTCTGCTTGCCGTCGCTGTTTGCGTTCATCTGACAATATTCATATCTTGTATGTTTTGCAGAGGAAAGAAAATTAACGTTTATCCCACCTAAGATCCATAACTTAACACACCTGGACAGAATGGATGGATTTGGACCAGCAAAAAGAGAAAATTTTTAACAGTTAAAGGCAGCTAGCCAGAGCTACAATAATAATTTTGTCCATCACCTAGCCGAATATATAAAAAGATGTGAAAAATCAAGGATGAGTGTATTATTTTCTTGCCTGAATTTTAGATGAAAATCCAAATCTTTTGACAAGTACGACAAAATCTTTTCTGGTTTTTTTATATTGTTATAAAGTTTTTTAAATACAACCTGAAGCCAAAATGAATGTAAGTTTAAGCAACCATCTTTTTTTCCTAAAGTCGATATTATTTTTTTTAATCATCAAAATACATAGACCAAAATAATATGTCTGTGTTTGTTGGTGTTGATGTTGGTAGCATCTTTTATACCGGATGAAACGAATGCAATGCCTGAAAAGCTTCTTCTGCTAAAAGCTATTAAATTGAAGAAATTATTCTTATTGAAATTCTTGTTTCACGATAAAATACCATTGCTGTTGATGAAGAAGCCAGAACTTTGTTTAGATTGCTATCATTATATAAATGAACCGAAATATAATTATTATCCACCACCGCCAACATATTACTGAACAAACCGAACTTTGAAAAAAATCATCACCTCTACCTGCCAGTATTGATAGACATTTTCCACTGAAATCAGATCAAATCAAATTCTATTAGATAATTTTGTCCAAACGAATGAATTCATCGGAATCCAGCCTCCTGTCAGTTGTTTTTTGTCATGATAACGATTAATCTCGTCAAACCCACAAAAACTTGTCTTATTGAAATTATAATCTATTTATCATGTTATGAAATTATGATCATGTATATTATTTATAATTGATTTTTAATATCATTCATAAATTATTACCAAAAAAATGTTATAATTTTCTTTCTATCTCTTCCTTGAGTAATGAAGTACCTAGCCTAATCTTGCCAAATTGACCTGGCAAGCTTTCAAATACATCAATACATCAAGCTATACATCAATTTGAGGCAGACTATATTATGTGACCTAGTTGAAGTTATTGATTATTTTTAAAATAAATTGTTGAACGCCAAGCCGCAGCAATATCACTGATGTGCATGTGGGTGATCGTGACAACCACTTGTCACGATGATGTAAATGATTTAAAATTCAGATTTTCCATTTAAATCCATTGAAATCTATCCGACCATTGACCATGAAAACTAATTGCCTGAATTGGCTAAAACCAATCAATTATTTAGTACAAAGAGATTTAAAAAAAAATTCAACTTAAACATTTTAAATCATCCCATATTGATTTACGATATTTACTAAATGCATCATCGAATGCTTAATATTTCTTCATGCAGACCTGTTGAGGTTTTCTCAACCAATTCTTTCACAATGGTAACAAAACTGACTAATGAGACAAAAAAAAGCTATAGAGCAAAATAGAGAAAAACATGAAACGATCAGGTGCAAGATTTTTCCTCTTGTTTAATGAACACACAAAAAGATCGCATCCCCAGGAGATAGAGAGACAATTTGAGAAAAAAAAATTAAGAAAAAAATAAAAAAATAAAAAACAGGGAAAGCAGCAACCAGAAGCAGTGAAAAAAAGAAATCTTTAAAATTCAAAAAGTTTACAATTAACTTTCTTTCTTGCTAATCATTAACATGATTTTGTTTGAAGATGATAACGAAAAAAGCAGAGACGCATTCAAGAGATAAAATGAGAATCTGTCAGAGCGGAATTCCGCCGCCATTTATGATAATGATTTTGTTTGGGAAAAAAATAAAATTCATTTCAAACACCAAATTCAAAATGTACCTCAGATAGGATCTTCAGAGAGGAAAATGTTCAAGAATTTTTTTAAACATCCCGGAGAGAGATATAAATGAAAACGACGTTTGCAGATATAATGCACATGGGGAAGGGAAGCAACAAAGAGAAAAGGGAAACAGAGGGACTTAATCTTACTGCGACCAAGAGACAAAATTTCAAGATTCGAAAAAAAGGGGGGATAAGGGAACCGGTGAGCGCGAAAAAGATTCAAATTAAGATTGAGAGCATAGCAAATTCATGTGTCTGATTTGATAAAACAAAAAACAACATAATCAATTTATCATTGTAATGGGAACTGGCGCCAACATTTGTGTGTCTTTTCATGAACAAAAAAATCAAAAAGAATAAACGACAAAACCAACAACATCGATAAAAACAAATTGATCGAATTATGAGTCGAGAACAAAAAAAAACATTGAAAAATTATGAACCAAGAAGAATAAAACAAGAAAGGATTGATTCAGTTAGGAGATCCAGTTGTGAGAAGCATTGGTTGTTGAGGTACGGTAGCAGCGGCTGCTGCTGTGGTGATGGGGCTGGTAGTACCTTTATCACCAACACTTGCCAAACCATGGCCATCACCAAAATTAGCTTTTGGCATTCTATGATGATGGCCAATAAAATGATGAAATCCAGTGGATGATGATGAAGATGCGGCTGCCTGTTGATTCAAATGATACAAAAAGGATGGCACTATAATATCATTATTGTTGGATGATGATTTGCAGTCTGAAGTAACGGAAGCAGCAGCTGCAGCAGCCGACACAGTAGCCGCCAATGTTGAGATTGCATTGGTCAATTGTTCATTGATGCTATTTTGAATCAATGATGTTGTATCATTATTCTTGTTAAATGTTGTCGGCGATGCGGGTTTCGGCGAGGACACGGATGAAAGCGATGATGAACTTGATGATAACGGGGTGGCTACTGATCTTTCTGTGGATATCAATGCTTGAGTTGTGGGTAACGATGATTCCTGGACTCCTTTCATTTCAGAATCCGATTCATTTTGGTTGTCATTATTCTCAATGATCTGAACCGATGATTGAGATGCGGATGAATCCTGTTTGAATTGTTCTTGTTCAGCAACAATACTGTTTTTATCGTTGTCAACTTTTTTGATGCAATTTTCTTTATCATTCTTGTCATTCACCTTGTCCATTTCAACATCATCCGTATGAGCGCTGGTATTTAATTTTGAAGATTCAACTTCACCATCTCTTTCAAAACCACACTTTTCTTCATTTTCAGTATTTTCCATTTTAAATCTTGATTGCTGCTGTTGCAGATGATATTTCTGCGTATTATTGGCATGGGTTTGTTGCTGCAAAGATGATTTTTCATTATCGGCCACTTTCTCTGCGAAAATTTCATCTAAAAAATCCAAAATATTTTGAAACATTCTTTTCTTGAAACGCTCCATTATGATTGAACCGTTCGATGGTATTTGATGATTATTATTGATCAAATGAACCAATATGTCATCAATAAGGTATTCGATCATTGATAGATTTCGTTTCAACGCTTCATATGAGGAATCTGAAATTGGAAAAAAATTTGTTACAATCTCCTGCTCAAAAACTAGAATCTGTTTTTAGGCTTATTTAACCTTTGATAATTTGGCCCAACATCTGAATCCTTGTTTCTACTTCCGATTCAGCTTGTTGGATGGGGATGCAATTTTTGGCTGACATCAAATTGTTAAATTTTGGCTCGAATAGATTCGGTACCATTCCTAATTCAAAGCTAAGATGGCGCATCTTTTGCAACATATGAATCGTATTATAAAGATTCCCTTCCATCAATGAGGTAGGCGAGATCTGACCTAATTTTTCATCGACTTCTTCAAAATTTGCATCATGTTGTACACGCAAAGAATGTGGCGATGATTCAACTTTCTCGAGATGATCAGAACAAAATTTGGGATGTTTTTCTTTTCTGATTATATCATCTTGCTGATGATTGTTACTGTTGGACAGTATTACGCTCGTTTCCGGTAAAAGACTAGAATTCATTGATAATAATAATGGTGACGACGAGGACGACGCTGATGATTTGTGACAATTCTTTGGCTGCAATTGATTTAGCAAAGATTTTTGATTAGAATCATGACCAGCAATGCTTTTCAATCGATCACCAACCATTTTTGCTGTTTGGTCTACCAAAAGGCATTTTTCTTCCTGTTCTTCCTCATTCACGATTAAAGCTTTGGTTTTGGGAATCATTGCAATTTGGCTACCAACACCATTTTGACAATCACTAAAGAATCGTAAAAAAAATCAGAGATCGTCATCATCACACTGAAATCCCTATGTTACCTTTTGCTCAATGGTTTTGAATTGTTATTATCATTAGCATTATTATTAGTGTGGTTGTTCAACAAACGATCAATTGGGTGAGAATTTTGATGCGTCGGTTGTTGATGGTAGCTGCTATTAGTATGGTAATGGCCAATATCCGATAGCATTTGACCACCATCCGAATAGAACGGATTTCGATGTCCACTTACAGGTGTTGCTGCCGCGGTTGCAGCGAAAAACGACGCTAACTCTTTAGATAATTTGGCTGTTTGGCTATTATTTTTATGATTAGCGACCGAAGATCCTTCTGCTGATGTAGATCTCATTGCTGTCGATGTTTGATTGCCACTGCCATGATGATTCATAAAATCGGCAAATATCGACGATGGATTATGAGGGGTCGAAGAATTGTTACCGGTCAATGTTGTTGAAGTATTACTACTACTGCCTGTTAACAATGCGGACAGATAGTTGGTCGCCGCTGTGGCAGAAGCTGAAGTAGTGATTGGGGCACGTTGTGTTTGTGAATTACCATTGTTAATCATAATCGACGATTGATCAACACTTGATGGCTTGACCGATGGCTTCGAAGGTTTAGGAGTACCAACATTAGCAGGTATCATTCCTGAAGTAAGATACGATTGCAGAAATGGATAAACCAAAGATGACATCAATGATGATGAAACAGGCTGAGCATTACCACCACCAGTAGGACAATGTAGATCCAATGGTTCCGATTTGATGCGTTTATTTTGGCTACTGTTCGACAATGTTTCGGGATTTGATGCTAAACATCGATTCTGCACAACGACAAGAGAAACAATTTGAATTAAATCTTAACCTTTTGGACTTTTTTTTTCTTAACAGGAGTTGTTTTTGCTTTCGCATTTGCGCTAATTAGACTTTAATCGAATCTTCCTTTTATTGTATTCTTGTTACACATTACCATCAAATGACCCTGTCCTTGCCTGTTTTCCTACCACATTTAAAAAACGAAGTTGGAAAGGATTAATTTACACTTAATTGCACTGGCAAATCCGGAAAGTAAGTAACGTATCGGAGGAAGTTTAAGGAATTACAGCAACACGGTCACCACCTGACATATTCTTGGTTTTGTTGCAAATCGTACATCTGGTCCTTTTTAGTTCGTTCGCCTTATGTTCTTTTGATGTGCGTCTTCTTCTCCTATGACCTAATTCACGCTTTTCCGGTCGGGAAGAACAATCCATAACATTTTGCAAAAATGTTCAACATTCTTGCAAGATCCAACAAGCTTAAGATCCAGGGGCCTTTTATTATTATACCATCTTCATCTTTCCCTTTCTCTTTTTATTTCTACAACAATTCTTATAATCGTATAATTGTACTGATTTTTTTCAGGAATCTAATATTTTACCAAGGAAGTCAACCGACCCGTTTCCCAAACAGTCACACCACACACATACACATAACTTTCTCTATGGACCAAAAACAGGGACAGGGACAGTGACTGAAAATGTAGATTGTAGAATTTGGCTGAAAGCTTGACACCACCACACATATTCACAAGTGTCAAGCACTATATTTTGATATAAATGGCAAAAAAAGCTTCTAAATAAAATTACCAAAGCATACGACATATGACGAAACAACAACCTTGAAGAGAAAAAAACCCCACAGCCAATTAACCTGGAAACACTTTTTTTTCGAACACAATATCTGCGTGCGCACAACACCTGTGCGCTGTTGGTGTGTGTGATGACAATTTTTATTATATTGTTTTTCAAGCCTTTGAATGTTCTCCGGAGCTTATTGAAGATTATACTGCCTCGGAGGCGAAAAATTATCATTATTTTTTTTGGTGGCTGGACAAAAAAGGCTTCTCCATAGAACTAGAGAAAAAGTTCAATACAGCAAACAGAATTCCACTGATCGCAGGTAATCAAGCAGACATCGGGTCCTGTTTGACACCTCTCTGTGCCAAAAATCACAAGACCATGCCGCGCCGATTAGCTCGACTAGCTGGCTGGTTGGCTGAAATCGCTGGACTGCGTGGCGACCATTCACCGCAGGGTGTCTTCTCTCTCCTCTAATAGTTGGATTGTTAATGGGCTATAGCCATTCTCGTAGAACAATTTACTAATATTTCAAGTTTTTTCTAGTGTCCAAAGCAGCTGATTTATTTTGGCGCAAAACCAAAAATTCACGCATGCATTACCAAAAGAAATTGGCGATAAGGCTGCTGCTAATTTTCGAAATTTTTCCACACCCCTTTTCACTTAGATAGGCTTTTAAGCAGATTTCCGGTCGATCCAGGAAGGGTTTCCAGGAATTTTGTAAAATTTTGTAAATCCAAGAGTCATCAAAAAGGTACTTTATGTCAATCACCTTTAAGTTTTGTAAATTTCCATACAATTGTATAGTCATCGATCGGAAGGGCAAATAAATGAGGTGAAAAACCGAGACCGAGTAAGGGACGAGTTCCAAGCCAGGTCAAATCTGGTTGAAATGTACCCACAAAACATTTTTAGCAATGGATTCTTGGAAAAAAGTTGCCGCTCACCATAATCCATTTTTCCTTCAAACAATTCAATGAGGTCAAAGTTCAGAAGAAAATGATGCTTTTCTTGAGCAAAAAATCTTCCACATCTTTGCCTCTCTTTCAGGTTTTCCTTAATTCGGTTCCGACCACGGAAGATACGGAAGAACAGAGGAAAAAAGGGGAAAGGTCAAATTTAACCCACAAACATTCATCACCGTAGGAGGAAAAACTATGGCATCATTATTATTGATACAAACACTGTTTCTCTCACAAAACGAGAACAAAACAATCCATCTGTTTCGCTATTCATTCGGCGCACAAAGACCAACGTTCAGAGAAAAAAATGGGTTAAACTCTGACCCTTTGCCAACAGAAACAGATATTTAACCCTAACCCTGCCTTTTGTGTTTTTGCTTCTCTTCTTTCACGCGCACATGACTGCAGGGCTTGCATAGTTCTAGGAAAAAAAACTTTTACGACTCAAGGTCAAACACGGCCTCTTTAGGTCCCACGAAACCACACAATGCAGAATCATTCAAACAAGTTTTCTGCTTCTCCTTTCAGACCCGAAAAAAAGTGGACACTGTCCACATTGTCTTTCTGATATGCAAAAAAACGCACACGTGCGCGAAAAAAGTTTTGATGGACCACTGGGATCAATTTTGACAGACTAAACTTCTCCACACTAAGATTTCTAGTTATCAAGATTTTTAACGTGAACACAATAACGATCTTGGCTGAGTTGGTGGTCAATATGGCCCAAGCGAGTCTCTCTGGTCTTCCTTCTTCATTCATTCCTTCTATTTTGCTAGGTCTCTGTCTCAATGAAGTCTCTTTTTATATTTTTTGTGCTTTTTTTCTCTCTCTCGCCCGATCTTTCTCGCACAAATGAAAGAAACACTACACTTTTTCATGGTAGTGATTCATTGCCCAAGTTTCCCTTGAAAAAATTTAAAACAATTCAAACCTTTCAAGCTTGCTCGCATCAACCGAATGGTTCATGCATGTACTTTGATGAACCTAATCTTCAGAATCGTCAGACATACATAGACATAAAAAAACAAAACAAAAACAAATATCCTTCAGACAAATATCCTAATGATTTCGAATTGTCATCATCAATAATCGTGCGAATCGAAAAACTTGTGCTTTTCCCCATCTATCATCTATTTTATTTCTCTTTGCATCCTCATTTATGATATTTCTATCTGGGTTTATCTGACTATCGGTCTGCTCTGATTATCATCGTCTTCTTGGCTGTCGTCCTTGTAGTCCTCGGACGATTTTGTTTTATGAAACACAGCCATACAACACCCATTTCCATATAAACACATGCCAATGCAATGCATGATTGCAGCCAATCATCTCTATCCTTTTTTTTTCTTTTTTTTCCAGACAAAACAAAAATCAACCAAAACTTGAACTTTGTAACACACATACTGATAGAATCAAACGTAGCGTTTTTTTTCTATTGCCTCATGGAATGCTATCGGACAGGGGAAAGGGCATCAAAAGACCAAAATCCTTACCTGATTGCCTGTCACATCCTGGAACATTTCTTTGCGTTTGTTGCTTAACTTTAACGAAGCATTACTGTTATCATTGGTAGGCAAAGACTTGGCGAATCTATTCTTCATCTCTTTCATTAACGAGCGGATTTGGTCTAAATTCTTATCAAAACTTGTGTTGGCTCGTTGCTTTTGATGACATGTCATCGACTTCCATCCTCCTGTACAACATGGTGGAGTAGGTTTAAAATCATTTCCATTCGGGCTTTGGTTATTATTGTTGACCAACTTCATGATTTGACTTAGATTCATTGTGTCTGTCAACAATGCATCCTGATGATTCAATGGTATCACCACTGAATCGTAAGTAACCAAATCTTCAATCGGTAACAGATACGAACGCCAATTGTTCGGGTCAAAACCCCAATGTACGGTACGATTCTCACGTGGCCTATGCGAATGACAAACAAAACCATAAGGCGTAAACAAAGACATACAATCATCGCATTGGATGCACAATGCTGATGGATGCGTATATAGAGATGGAGCGTAACGTCCCACACATCTGCCAAAGCACTCATGATAGATCAATATGTAGGGGGTGTTGAGTAGGTGGATAGGCGGTGGTGCAGGCGATGGGCCACAAGAGCCGGCGACATGGTTGTTATGGAAAGTAGTCGATGAAACACCGTTACATAATAGTGTCGAACAAAGACGGTGGGCATCGGTTTTCGTAATCAAACCACAGCTAGGTGCCATTGGTGGTATATCACCAGAATGTTTGAGAACATCCATTTGATCACGTGTACATGTAGAACAATTGATCTGTAATTCTTCAATTACTTGGTTGATTTGATGCAGGGCAAAATCTCGTAAAACAATGTTGAATATTTGTGGTACACATAGGCGTCTTTCACCGCCAACCATAAAACAAGCAATCAATTCACCTTCTAAAAATGTTTCCAAACGTTCCGATTGCTTTGGATCACCATGGTCCGGTGGCGTCAATAATGGTGGCTGCTGAATTGGAAACGGTGGCGGTCGTAATAGTGGATCATAGTCTTTCAAAGTGGTTTTGGCTACGGCTGCCAATGATGATGGCGATGATATTGATGATAATGAAGACGGCTGCTGCTGATGTCGATTTGTGCGTAAATCTACCAGACTGGATGTCGGTGGTGGTGCAGCGGCGGCTGCCGTTGATAATGATGATTTCGAACCACAACCATCAACAACAATTTTATTATCATCAACAAAGTTAGACGAAATGACTTGTGGAGCGCTGCCTATACCGCCGCCACCATTGCTGGCACCAGATTTATCGGCCCAAATAGTAGCCGTTGTAGTATCATTGCTGTTGACGATAACTGGTGGTGGTGGTGGTGGTGGTGTTGATGATGTTGATGAGGATGAAGTAATCGAAGAACCACCATTACCATCACAATTAACACCGGCACTACTACCGTTGCTGTAAATTGGTAAAAACCAATCAGGCCCATTCAATGATAATGTGGCAGCAGCTTGGTAATGTTTTAAAACCTTTTTAATTTGCCTCGAATGATGCGGTGGTGCCGGAATATTTTTATTCGTTGATTCAATAGTGCCCAATCTTGGACCATTATTGTTCTGGATACTACAACCGGTAATTACTGATGGCAGCGTGGGTGCGGCAGTCCCCGTCGGCGTCGTCGTTTTTAAAGACGATAAACTAAGATCCATTCCAACAGATGGTTTTTGTTTAGGATTCGATTGGATGGTTGGCGGACAAATCACAGTGCGTTGCTGCGGATGATGCTGGGATTGAGATTGTAGAATATCGGATTTATTTGATTTAGTCAAATCCACTGCAATTGTTGTTGAAAATAACGATGATGATGTGGATGATGATGATTGTTGACTATCTTCAATAACCAACGGAGATCTGTTTGAATAGGAATTTATATTTGGTGAAGAAGAACAAGACGGTGATTGCAGCATTGTTTTCGAACGATATTCGATAAAAAGATTAATCTTAAAATTCTCATTTTACGTCATATTTGAATGTATAAAAGGGTTGCTCATCCACAACGTTTTTTTTTGGAACTTAAACAATATTTCGACTGGCAAGGTGATTCTTTGGCTGACAATAAATCGACATTATCTTTAATTAGCATATTTTTCCATGATTTTTCTGCTTCCTAATTTTACGACAACAAACGTAGCGTTCTTGTTTTAAATAATACAACCTGGTCCATGCTAAATTTTGCGCACATTGTGTTAAATTATTTTTTTCTCTCCTTTTGATGGGTGGCCGCTAGTTCAGTTCAACTGAAGGAAGAAAAAAAACACAAAAATTATATTCAAATTAACCAAAAAAAGAATGGAAGCTATATTGGTGGATATAAGCTGTTCGAGATGATGAGCGAGATGAAAGCGGAAAAAAAGAATTTTTCCTGTCCCTTTTAGCAACAGATTTTTTGCTTTTTCGTACGGTGCTGTTTTCAACACTATATGTTTTAGTTTTTATATGCATTTTATGCTTTTACCGTCATTCTTTTATTCTGTTTTTTCTTGGGTTTTGGCATACAACATGCTAAATTCTAGCCTGTTTTTCTTTGTTTTTTTTTTGTTTTCATTTTGGTCGTATAATTATGCTCGATGCCTCAAAGATGATGTTATCATCGAATCATCATCATCATCATCAACATCATAAAGCACGCCCGTGGATGCCTGTTTTTGTTTCTTTGTGAATGTGGCAGTGTGGTAAATAAACCAAGACCAAGACATTGATAGAAAAATAACGGCAGAAACTACAGCAAGAAAAACAAGAATGACAAAAAAAATTCTCAATTTACCCACACAGTGCACATTTTCATCATCATATTTATTTAATAAATAACAACCAGGCATCCCTAAATAATTTCACTTTTACCAATGGTGAAACATAAATGTGGATTGATGAATTTCCAGGAACAAATTTTCCGAAATGTGTGCTTTTTGTTCCACGGATATTCGTTAGGTTAATTTTTTTCCGTCATATGTTCTCTTCTCTATTTTTTTTTTGTAAAGTCGCGTTTGTTTGGTGGTTTACGGTTGATTTTCCTCTGGTAGATTTCTCTTTCTTCTCATCGCTATTTTTTTCTGGTTTCTTGTTCACGAGTGCGTGCGTATATTTGGTTTTGGTCGATTGAACTGAAGAAGTTTTTAGGTTAACCAACGCAAATAGATATACACATACATACTCGTACCACTATAATCAACCAATTTTGACGACAGACTCACTCAAAAAGAGAAAGGGGGAGACTTGGCAGTAAATGATGGCAAACAACAACAACAACAAAGCAAAACTTGACAGAAAAGAAACAACAAAAAAGTTGAAAATGTGAGAGATAGCCAGAAAGCAAGAGAAAAAGAGAAAAAAACAAAAACCTGACAAAACACACTATTCTAGCGAAAAAAATATCCTTCACGATTCCTCTAATTCCACATCTTCTGGCTTGTTTTTTTAGAATATGATTGGAGAATCACAAATGAAAATCAGGCAATAAAAAAGGAGTGTTGGAGACTTTTGCTTGAAGAACAAAGTAGCGAAAACAAAAAAAGTAGTATTCATCAAGTTGATGATCAAAGGGAAATCATCATCATCATCATAAGGTAAGTTGAATAAACTGATGATAAATCGCACACCTGATAATGAATTGTAAGTTATTTTTCTAACCAAAAAATCTGCGATTGTTAGTCGATTCAATTCAAAGAGATTTGTTTCGCTCACTTCTGGACACCACCGAAACAAAGAATATGAATGATTTCTCCATGAAGCTGACATTCAGAAATCATATCGGCACACTTGCATATCTTCAAAGATCTTTTGGCTCTTTCATTGCTCCAAACTAAATATGAATTATATAAATAACTAACCAAAAACTTTAGCTTGTTGTTGATTGGCCATATAACTATTATCATCTATAATTTTGTGTATGATGGGGTAAAATTTGGATATCATTTGATTATGGCTTACATTGAGTGCGCTTGGATTTGATTCGGCTTTTTTTGCCTTCTAGATCATTTTATCATTTCATCATTAGTCAAAGAGATGAGGTTGGTTGCGTGTTGGTTCGATCAGAATCCAAAGTTGTTGTTGTTGTTGGGTGAGAAATAATGGCGCTAACGTAAGCAAAAATATGTGAAAAGTACGAAACACTCGATTATTACGATCATGATGCTGGTGTTTATGGTTTAAACATCAATGAAATATGATGATCGACAAACGACAAATAATAATAAAGCAACAAGATCACATACCATTCAAATAGAAACACTATGGTCACATCAACCAAAATATGTAGAATGAACGGGAAAAAATGGAAGCTTTTTTTGGCAAAAGAAATGGTTGTTGTTTTCGTTTTGGTCGTAACACGTGAACAAAAACACACGTACACTAACGTTCGGGTTCCGAAGGAATTCTTTCCTGTTGAATCATTTGGTGATGAATTTGAGAAGAACAGTAACTAGATGAAAAAAACGAAGAATTTTTTCCGTGGTAACAAGATGTTTTTTAGAATTTATGATGATGATAAAGATTATAGTTGTAGCATTTTGATGATGGTGAACACAAGAAAACAGGCTAGTTTTGAAAAAATTCCAAAAAAAAATTATTTTGTTCGGATTGATACCGTCTTGGGTTGCCGTTCGAAAGTTTTGGTACGAATCCCACAACCGGATTCTGGTACAAAACCATGTAAAATAATTGTAATAACAATAATAAAATTTGGGGGAAACGACATTTAACAACGTGTTCGTTTACAGAACACACCAGACTGAACCACAATACACAACATAGACAAGCTAAAACAGACACTGAGAAAACATCAACAAAACCACCACCGCCATTTACAGACGCAGACAGAGAGAAACAGAGACACAATCCACCAAGTTTTGCGACCGTCAAAAAAGTGTGAGAGGGCGCGCGCATTGGAATTCTTATTTTTGTACCACTACTACCGATCTTAGCATTGATGTGTGGTATTGACCGTACCGTATTGGTATATATTGGTTCCAAAAGTAGTTGTACAGTCATTGATATGAGGATGGTAGTGGTAGTAATGGCTTTCAGTGATTGGTTGGTTTCCAATCTTTTCCTCCTTTTTGCTCCCCAAACACTGCTGCTATCCCAAGGTAATTGTGTGTGTGTGTGAGAGAGAGAGAGAGAGTGTGTGCGTGTCTGGTTGTCTGTCCCGACATGCATGCAGAAACACATGCATAAAGCAAAGAGAGAGAAAGAGAGTCTAGACTTTGTCTTGAGTATTTTTTTTCTGTGTCTTGGTTTTGGTATCTATGTGTATGTGTTTATATGTGTGTGTGTGTATGTGTGTGTTAGCGTGTGTGCGTGCATCGTCGTCAACCAAAGAAATAGAGAGAGATGATAGACGGATAGCGAAACCAAATTACGAAGCGCGCGCATGATAATACCCAACAAGAAATTCTTGTGTAGTGATCTATAGTGGTCGCTTCTTGCTTAGAGTACATATATGTTATCTATCGTTTTTTTTTCGGATTAGAAGTGGTAGCGTTGGTACTTTTGGTTGGCGAACTTTTTCACTGCGCGCGTTGAATTTGCTATGCCAAGCCACCATTTGGATATTCTTTAATTTATAAGGAACATTATTTTAGCATTTTTATTTTGATTGTTTTTTTGGATTCTGGTTGATTGTTTTGCCCAATCACCATCTTGACTTGAGGATTTTTCTTGAGAATCAGTATAGAAAAAAAAACAACTTTCAGATCAACAACAAGGTCAAAAGCAAGAACCGGCGACGCGTCCGACCGGAGCGTCTGTGTCTAGCCCTTAACAAAAGAGAATGCGTGCGCAGGTTTGAAGTTTATCACGCGCGCACATTCAACTCATCCGCTCATTGTGTGGCTGCGTTCATGGCCATTCCCAAGAAAAGCCCGAAGAACACGATGTTGGGGCAAGAATTCTCAGGAAAAAAACGATTCTGAACTAGTACAACTAGTACAAAGCCAACAAAATCTAATGAAAAACGAACAAGCATATTCTTTTTAGGCTGATGAATTTCTCGGGAAAAGGCCCGAAAAAAAATTCCAATTGCCAAATCTGGATTCTGATGATGATTCAGGATCTAATTATTATAATTTTTGTGTTAGCTATTCGATTTACTAGTAATGCTAATCCTCGAATGCTTGTGTGTGAGTGTCGGTACAAGTGCAAGCTATTTTAGGAACAATATATATAATGGAATAGAGAGATGCACGGGATTCTCTTGGAACGCCCACATTTTGCAAAAACACCAGATTCTTTTCTGTGCGGTTTGATCGTATCCTGCACTACACTGTTTATTGTTTTTGGATGGAATCAGGCAACCACCCACCCTAATAAATGAAAGAATCCGGTGCTTCTTAGTTGGACGCCTGCGTTGATCATATGACTTTCAGAGGGGTGGGGTCGCAGAGGCGATTGCCGCAAGCGTAGTAGTATGGTGTTTTGTTTGGGTTCTAATTCTGAGTTTTTTTTTTGAAAATTTTCAATCGGCTTCATCTCTTATTCCTCGGATTTAAATTAAATTTTTGTTTTATTCTTCAAAAATGTCAAGCTTGAATCGTTAGAGGGTTAGATTAGGGCGCCCACCACTACTACCACATCATTCTGGATCACTGGAGAGATGGCCTGGGGGAGTGGAATACCGCACAGCGGTACCTTTAACAAATTCCAATTCTGCATATGCAAAGCATGTGGCGACATCTAGATCGCAGCTAACAATTTTTCTGGAATAATCATCAACATTTCAATAATTGATTGGGTGGTCATTTTTTGTGGATTATGATTGTGATAATGATGTCAGTTACAGTTCCGCTCGAATCGTAAAAGCTAGCCAACCTAGAGCATTTCACGAATTTTGGGCGCCTTCCAATATCTCTCCCTCTGTTTCTTTCTCTGGTAGTGTTGGCAATAGAAATATTATAGACATGTTCTTTTTTTCTTGTTCGGGTTGACAGACGGGTGCGCTCCGGGTGTTGGTGGTGGTGTTCTTCTTCGTCTTTATTTTCTTTTTGGTCGTGCATATCTATTCATCCCCCTCCTTCTAGCTGGTCATTGGCAAGCCGAACATAAACTGGATCAAGAAGGAGAAATGAAATCGCAACTTGAAAAATTAGGGGGCTGGTTCTTTCTCAGCAGAAGGCAAAAGGGCGGTCTTGGTGTGGAGCCAATTCATGTAAAAAAAATAATGACCAGAGCGCATGCCAGCTAAACTGCCTTCATCATCATGTGACACGACGGGCTTTTATCTTTTCTCCTGGCTGCTCTTCATCATCTCACATCCCATTGTGTGCGTGTGTATGTTCTTGCCTGGCTCTCTCTTTCTCTCCCTCACTCTGTGTGTGTGTGTGTGATTGGTGTTTTTTTTGGGTTGGTTTTCCAGGCGACCGCCGTCTAGACAAGTCGTCTGGGCTGCCTAAGCACAAACACACACGCACAGACAGATACGATTTGGCCTTCTTCTTCTTCTTCTTCTTCTTCTCCTTCTCCTTCTCCTTCTCCTCCTCCTCGCCTGCTTTGATGAAAATGTCCGTCACCATCTCCGCCACTTGTCTTCTTTTGGCGCATTTTTCAGGGGTTAAAACCTCAACAAAAGAGGGGCTCAGTTTGACTGGAATGGCTGACTAGATTCTTGTTTTTTTTTGTTCGGGTTCGGATGGTTGATGATTGCGTTTGCGCGCGTACTCGCACATTAGTACTGCGCATCGCCATCATTCATTTGTTCGTTCATTCATTCATTCATTCATTCTTTGCAGCGGTCGAATGAGGGAAAGGGTCATATCTTATACTCCGGCAATCGGGTTCTTCCGGCGGTCACGTGATTTTTTTGTAAATTGGATCAAATCAAATCAAATCAAATCATGATTGACATACGGTTAGCACACAAGAAAGAAAAGGAAAGAGACAAGGTCATGCGGTGCATGTTCCAACAATGTTATGCATATTTTCTTTTGATGTTTGTCCTTTTTTTGTTGTTCATCGAACAAAAAAAATATCGCTTTGCATCACGTGATCGATACTTGATACGGATCCAATTATTCTTTCAACAATATAATGTGGAGGAGCTAACAGCCACAATGGTGATGGTGTTTTTCAAATATCAAGATAAATGACTCTGTTAGTGTCTTCTATTGCCTCTTCCCTTTATTCTTTTCTTTTTCTATTCGGTAGAAGATAATGATCTGTATTATTATGGCTACCATACTTTTTTTCTGGGTAAATAACACCATTTTCGATCCATTATCATCATCGTCGTCAGCTGGAACATCATCAGCATCATCAAACGATGAGGGAGAAAGAGAGAGAAAGGGAGAGAGAGAGAGGGTCAGGATATTGTTGGTGGAATCCACAGTGCTGCATGTGAATGTATATGCGTAAAAACATTACTTCAACTTCAACTTCAACTTCAACAAAAAAAAGTGTTTGAGCCTGTTGCTGCCTATCTCTTCTCCTTGTCTTTCTTTTACGCTCTTGCTCCTCTAATCAAATGCGCGGCAAGCCAACAGAAAAAAATATAAAAAAAATTTCGAATAGAAAAACTTTGTTGAAAAAGGTCAACAAACTGGCAGACTGGCTGGATGGCTGGTTGGCTATTTTGAATAATAGAAAAACCTGAAAGAAAAGCTTTTTTTCAAGATGAAGCAGAATGATGATGACGCCTCTCCAAATAGAATCCACCATAATGATGGGTTATGCAGGCATGTAGTGGTGGTAGTGGTAATATCATAAAATAAAAGGTCAAAGGTGATGACTCCCTCTCTTCCCGTTTTTTTTTCATTTTTGAGAGCACGCATGTGAGTGCAAAGGAGGGTGGAATTCAAGCATTGGAATCTTAGAACAGCCACAACAATCAAGCAAGTCTGGAATGGTTGGCTGGACTCGATTACAACAACCAGCCGACAAACATCATTGTGATCTGATGATGTTACAGCGAAAATTTGCCCGAATATAACCTGAAAAGAGAGAAAGAGAGAGAGAGAGAGAGAGAGAGATAATATCCATTGGGGATGGGAGAAAAAACACAGCCAGTGAAAAGAGTCTGCGACACAGGAGGCTAATGGGAATTTGCAGCACCACGAGACCTGCACACTGACACACGCACGTTGTATAACCCAAGTAAGGGATAAAGAGGGGTAACAAGAACAAGAAGGAGATGAAAAATCCATTTACCAGGAAGGGAGAGAGAGATTGAGAGAGGGAGCCAGCCAACAATCTTAGACTGTCATCAATAAGAAAAAAAAAAGAAACAAGTATAAAGGATGCTCATTTTGCAACAATCAAAAGGGTCAGGATTGTGACCTTTTTTTATGATAGATACATGGGGCAAATAATAGAAAACAACCAATTGCTAATTATGATTTAATGAAAATCAATAAAAACAAATCAATCAAATTCCAATCAAACTAGATCCAAGCCATTCTTGATGATGAACCTGGAAAAGGGATAGAAGATAAATGTCATCCCAGAAGGGACAGATTATGGAATAGATCTGTCACCGAATGTCTCATAACTTGAGGTAAAGAAGATGGGAAGAAGTATTAAAGAAACAACAAAAAAAAGGTTAATGCAACTTAAATGTTTAAAAGAAGTTGTATTTTTTTTTGCTGCAAAGATATTAATGTTTAAGAAAAAATGAGAGAGAAAGAGAGAGAGAGCAATATATTTTTGATGGCTTTATCTTTTGAGAACTTGCAAGAGACACTTTTAGAAATCTAACTTCAAGAGAATAAAGAAGCGAGAAGAATAGCAGGAAATCCTAGACATAGAGACAGAGAGAGAGAGAGAGAAAAAATGATGCGTTCAGCCATTGAAATGAAACGATGTCTGGATGATGAGGGTATGATTCCAAAACAAGCAACAAGTGCCACTAGTTTGAAATTATTTTTGCGCGAAAAAAATTTTCAAATTTTGAACCCACTCACGCTCACAAAAATCCGTTATGTAATTGGTTTGTTAAACTAATAAATAAAACTAAAATTAATAAAACTAATTAGTTCTAAATTCTACTTTTGCTTATTATCACATTCTGTCTAATCTATTCGAAAGCATATTTTTCTTTCAGGTCTCTTCTACAGACTTAATTCCAGGTAAATCTTCCAGACTTGCCAAGAAATTACGAAAATACAAGTCAACCTTGAAAGTATTACAAGACTACAGATATCCCAAGCCAAAAGATGACTATGCATCTTCAATAAGATGAATAATCTAAAAGCAGACGATGACACTGGTCAACTCAAGAGGAGAACGGGAAAAAATCCCTTCTTCCTTTACATTTTTTTTATAGTTTAAATTCTTTTTTTCTTCCATTTTTTTTCGTTTGGTATCCAACATTTTGGAATCTCCTGGCTCTTTTTTTTCTGTGTCCACTATATTGATGCGTGTGTGTTTGTGTGTGTGCATAATCTTTTTTTTTGAAACATAAACTTGAAAGTCTAGTCGCCTGCATTTTGAAGTAGTTGTTTGGTAAATGTTATTCAATGATGGTTGAGATGCTATGGAAAAAAAACGAAATTACATGCAACCAGTAACAGCAACGAAAAGCTTAAACGGCCAGCCAACAATCATCCAGATAGAAAAAAAGGCAAAATGCGCTTGCCATCCGACTATTAAACGCGTGGAAAATGATATTTAAAAGAGAAAAAAATACGAAAAACAACAAAAAAAATAGAAAAAAACAACAAAAAAAGCATCTTTTCAATGTCAACCACGTTGCCACAAACACTTTAAGTCGTTGATGTGCGCATCCTAAAGATAAATAAAGAGAGAGAGAGAGAAAAAAAAAGAAAGAAAAATCACAGACGGATTGATTCGTTAGGGAAAGAACCAAATAATAAGAATATGTGTTTTGGAGGTCCTAAAAGTAGTTTTGAGAAAGCTTAATTTTAGTTGAAATCAGAAACAAATAGACTGAAAAAAGATGCTGCTTCAAGATGTTGCGGCATCATTTTTTGGACCTTGTCCCATGTCATTGAATCCACTTGAACTTTGATCCAGATCTAACTGTAAAAAGCTATTATAATTAATTATAACGTAAAACACCATTAATATGTCTGATATGCAATATGTTTAGACTTGTGGAAAAAAAAATTTCCACCCAAAAATCGATAAAATTGGAATCACAAGTTTTGTTCTCTCTCTTTCTCTCTCCAATAGAAATCTTGTGCGTGCATCCCGTGTGATCCTGTTTATTTATTTTCATTGGATTCGGATTTTTGTTATTAAAGAATCTACCGATACTTGTTGATTTGTGCGCAATTTGGTTTGGCTGTCTAATATTGGGCAAATATATTTTTAGGACAACTGTGCTTGAAACGCATGCACACAGCACAGCGTAACGCCCAAATCTTAAGAATTGCGCATTTTTAAAAAATTAAAATAAATGCAAAAAAACCGCTAAATGTCGCACTGTGTACAACATAGATCTTGATCAATCTTTTTGACCTCTTTTTTGACCACTATAGGACCAGAGGTGCCACCTGTTGATGTTAGAGAACAGGTCTGGAGTTTTGAATCCAAATTAGGATCCGAGAAGCTTGAGGGGCGGGGGGCAAACAAACGACTTTAACATGAGGTTGGAAAAAAATTCCAAGGTTACATTGTTTTTTAAATTTTATCGTTGCGATGATGGTGGACACCACCTTTTGGTGATAAACCATGGCATTGATTTATTTCCTGGTTACCATTATCATTACTTTAGCTGGCAATTACCAATATTTATTCACAATTCCTTTCTTTCCTTCATCGATTTACTGCTTCAGTCTCATTATTCTTTTGTGTGTGTGTGTTCACCAAGTTGAATATTTTATCTAAGATACAACACCCTGAGAACACATACACACACACACACACACACACACACACAGATGGTGGTGGAATAAAAAGCCATCTCGCAGTATTTTTGTTGAAAATGGATAAGAAGAAAGAAAGGGTATAAGACGTGGTGAAATACATATAATGTAATAATAACCAATAATTGCTTTTAAAGAATTGGCGCTCAATGACGTCCTTTTTCATCATCATCTCCATCTTATTGACCAAGCTATGAATAATCTTCGTTTGCCACCAATGTACATATTGTTAAACAGCCTTTGCAACCTACCTGCCTTTAACGTAGGCAATTTTTTCTGCTAATTTAGAAACTTCCAAGTCGTTATGTATAACGTTCATGGTGATGAATGATTCGTTTCTGGGAAAGAATATATCGACTGAACGAATGAATGATGGTGGCTAATACTCAAGCTAACTGTGGCTGACTAACTGCATAGAAACATCATTCGTTTTGAAGAACACAATAAGATGATGATGAAGAAAAAAACAAAAACAAAAAAAAATTAAATAAAAATAAAAATCAAACACAGGTTAAGCGAGCGACCAATCTACAAGGATATAATATGTATGGAAATGATCATGAAAATTGAATGTGGTTTGCTGGAGATGTGGTGGTGTTAGCTAGTTTGGGGAAGAAACAACAAAAAGAATCAAGGTTGAATTCTGTGAAGAAGTAGAAGAACAAAGAAACATAAACAACAACTACCAAAACTGAAAAAAAAACAAAAAAACAAAAATAAATAAATAAGAGAAGATAAAATTTTGCGTATTTCTGAACTAATATTCTTTCTTTTTCCGCCACCACCATTTTCTTTCAACATTCAACATCATCGTCAGCAACTGGTCTTGGTCTTTATGGTGGTACATCCTTTTTTTTATTGATTCTTTCTTTATTTCATTTCGTCTCGTGCTTGTTGGCTTTAGCTTGATATTACCCAACATTAGAAAGAGAGAATACTTTCTATTACTTGTACTTGAAAGTCCTTTCATTACAATTATAGACCAATAAATTTATGCGTTTCTTTTCCCCTTTCATACCCCTGTTTTTCAATTATCACATTGGTCAAAGCTAGTTAAATCATGGTCACACCTAAATCATACATTGTCAGGATGATTGGGAACTAGAATTCGAATTCAGAGAGATGAATCAAAAACGCGCCCTAATACAAATTTGAAATTTGTATCACGCGTTTCGAGGCGACATCTGTTGGAAGCAAAACTACCAAATCTATTTAAAAATCAAATTTTTCGATTAGCTTAAGAGTTTTTATATTGTTTAATTTTTATTCTTTGTAGAAGACAAAATACAGTTCTATGAGAAAAATATGTTTTCTTAAAAATCATAGGCACAAAGCAAATGAATGATTAATGTATCGCTGAAATGTGTGATTAATTAAGATTTTTCAATTTTTGAAATAAAGAGAAAATTTGAAAAAAAACTAAAAGTATATTAACAGTAGAGTTTTTAAGATTTAAAAAAAATAATCTGACGGCAATAGACAATTTAGATATAAAAGTAATGATTGCCATAAATATAGACGATTGATTTGATCGATTCGATGGACATTATCGATTCTGTGTTTTGGATGCACGATACATGTTCAACACCCCTAAACTGTATCCTCTGTGGACATTAATAATGGATTAATGTATTCGAATCCTTCGAATTCGGTTTGATCTATTTTTTCAATGACTCGTCTGGAATAAAAACGAATGAAAATAAAAGATTATTTGGAAAAAAATGTGACAAAACTCAAGATTTAATTTCTTACGGATCATCAGGTGTCAGTCTCACTGGTTCATCGGTGAATTGTCGATCAAAATGTTTCAAATCTCGATCAGTCTCTAATTTTGGTTTATATGGTGGTTGTACTTGTTTGGCTTCCAGCTATTTTTTGAAGCGGAGAATAAGTTTGGTTTAAGTAAGAAGAATCCTCAAAAATCATCATCAAACGTACCATTCCCCAATCAATAGATTTGAAAAAAGGATGTGTTTGAATGTCAAATATTCCCGTATCCGGATGACATCCAAGGCGATCGGCAGGATTTTTATTTAGAAAACCTTTCAACGCTGATTGGGCTTTGGTCGATATGGAACGTGGTATACGTATTGTTTTCTCTAAAATCACCTGAAATAGATAATCTTCCGTGTTCTGATCAGGATTATCTGTTGCACCAACAATATCAAAAGGTGATCGGCCGGCTAACATTTCATAGAGCAAAACTCCCAATGCCCACCAATCTGGTTCAAATCCTAAAATGATTGAAAATTTTGATAATAATTAAAATTCAACCCAAATTTCGCACAAATACCATATTCTTCTCCGCGCAAGATTTCTGGCGCTATATAATTTGGCGTTCCACAAAATGTTCCAGTAGTATCTCCTTTTCCAATACCTTCCTGTAAATCATGAATAAATTCGAGTTCTTTGAATTGAAACCAAAAACTGGAATCGAATTTACCTTGCACATCCCGTAATCAGTCAACTTTATGTGTCCTTCGTGATCCAATAGGACCTGTCGTTATGATTAAAATTAAATCATCACCAAAAAATTTAGCAATCATTTGTTAAATTACATTATCTAGCTTGAGATCCCGATAAATAATTCCACGTTCGTGGAGGAAATTCAAGGCCAAAGTAATTTCAGCAGCATAAAACCTTGCATGTTCCTCGGGCAAACGTCTTTGCTGTTGCATATGAAACATAAGATCACCACCGCGAACAAATTCAATGACAAAAAATAGTCGACTTTGCGTTTGAAAACAGGAATGTAGGCCAACCAAAAATGGATAATTGGATGCTGTTTCAAAGACGTGTTTCTCAGTTTGTACCCAATCAATATCTTCATCATCGGTGACCAATTCTTTTTTGATAACCTTCATTGCGTAAATACGTCGAGTGCGTTTCAATTCTACCATCAAGACTTTGGCGTAAGATCCACGTCCAATAACACGCAATAATTCAAAATCATCCAATGAATATTGATGCGCACCATCGCTGGATGTTTGGTCAGGATCATTATTATTATTATTGTTATTATTGGTTATATTAACTTCTTGTTTAGTTGAATCTTTATTGACCGGTTGATATGGTGTAAATTGATTTGGTTCATATGGAGAAATCATATGTCTTCGCTTACTACCAGGGGTGTGGGCACGTCTTATATCCTCTTTAGAGAGTATGGTTATGTCTGCACCATTCATTTTATTACGATCTGGAGGATGGTGAGCATCCATCAACGAAGGACTTGATTCCGAAGAATATGTTGCAGTAGTATTATTACCTTCAATGGAGCTTCCCGTACAATAATCACGAAATAATTTATGACATTTTTTATGGACCATCAATTTACAATTGATACATTTGAAACCTTGCCTACCAAGACCCCAAATGCGGTCATGACAAAAGGCACAAAATGCTTTACGATTGAAACGTTTAGCCTGAAATATGTGACCATTAACATGGTATAATTTACGCCATCTTCTTGCTCCTCGTCTATAAATTGATTCTGGTTGTACAAAAAAATAATACTTTTTAGAAGCTTCATGTTAGTGACATGATTAAAACACTTACTATCTTCGCCTTGACATGGCATGCCAGGAAACGGAGGCACATTTGGGAAGACTATTGAATCGAGATGGATTTTTTAAGTTGATGGTTTCAAAATTTTTTCTTTAAGTTATAAATACCGTGAATTTTGATCTCCGAATCTTTATTCAATTCATATTGTCTGATGGCTTCTTCCAGTTCAGCTTGTGATGATATGACACATGGATCGCCTGATTTGGGTTAGTGAAACAAAAAATAAGTACATAAACATTGAATTGATCAAACCATAAACAAGGCTCTTTAGGATTTTTTGAGTTAAAGTAAAATATTATCATATTATTATATGAATTGTTTCCTTTGATTATCCTATTCCTGTTGTGGACTTTTTTGTCGGCTATTGAGTGCCATACTATATAATATTTATCAATTTTTCGCTTAGGATTCGAGTGAACAAAACTTTGAAAATTTGATATGTATATCAACTAGAACGGCCTGAATGAATGATCATCTTTTTGCCAGTCTCAAGTGATGATTAGCGTGCTTAGCGCCTTCATTTTCTGTTTTCTTGATGATTACAAAAATAATTTAATTTGATTTATTGGAGAATGACAAAGCTAAAGTTTTTAGGTTCCTTGAAGTTTTGATGATTCACACTTTAAACATCCACATTTCGTAGAGCCACTGAAATAATCACTACTAAAAGCCAATTATTGTTATTTCTTGGTTGTTGATCTAAATTTAATCCCATTGTTGTCTTCTTTGTGTTACATCATCGAGCTTTTGTGGTTTAAAAATGCAAAACACATACCCTCTTCATCGATCCATTTAATTGTGAAATTTTGTTCTTGATCAAATTTACAAATTTCTCTCATTTCTTGACACAAGTTTTCCAATGTGATCACAGGTTGTATATAGATGATCATTATTTCGCTGTGAATATATAAAAACAAATCAATTGTTTTATATGTTAGTTTTTGTTATTACAAAAAAAAACTCACCCATTATAAGCCGCTTTGATACGAATCAGATTATCGTTGTGTGGATGCATCTTGTTCTTGTTGTGATGGCAACTTGTATGTAATTTTTTTGGCTCGATTTCCACCAACAATTATTGCGTTGGATACTATCGACACTTGTAAGAAGTATTCAAATAAAAAATGAGCAATATTTCCTTTCGTAGGTGATTGGTGAAAATCGGTTGACCAATTTATTTATCACAATGTATTCGAAAATTCATTTTGCAAAAATTTGGACTTGATATCCATCGAACCAAGCAGTAATACTGGCACCACTTGTTGATTATTAAGAACTATTTTGAGCAATACAGTTGGGTTCAATCTGTCTTCTTGTTGATCGAATCGCTGAGTTTTTCGTTTTTCGGGTGGTTAATGATCGAAGATTCAACACAGCACACGTATGACAACAACAAGATTTCAGGATTTATTATTGATCTCTTCTAAAGTTTCTTTTTTTTTTGGTTGCTTTCATCTTTTAGTTTAGCGTCTCGATTGAGCAATTCAACCGTGTACAACTCTGGCTGTTTCGGATTGTTACTTAATTGTATTGATGACAACAATAACAACAACCCGGATTATCGAACAAAGCGAAGAAACATGAACAAGAAGAAAAGATAATAAAAATAAAAATAATAATAACCAGGTAGAAAAAAGACTACCACGATGATGGTGATGGTGATGGTGATGTTGATGATGATGACTCTATCGCTTTGGAATGGCTCTGTAACTGTCCATAAAAGTTAGTACAATCTTCGTTCTCTTGTCTGGATTCTGCAGGCAGTGGTTCTATAATGTTTAAGGGTGATGATCACTCGCCAAAAAATTCTTCTTTTGCGGTTCAAATTTCTGAAATGAGAAAGCCTCACTACCGTGGCTTCTCAGTTTAAATTTATACCACTACCTCTCTCTGTGTGTGTGTGTGTGTAGTTTAAAGACTGCGTGTTGTGCAGGAGTGTCAAAATCATTATCATCCTCAATCATCAACAACAATAGAAAAAGAACAACAATACAATTATTTCGTCTTCTCCCAATTTTTTTTCTACTGTTATCAACTGTTTCATCAAAAAATTTGGTCAAAATTAGCTTAAATTCTTGTTCTGCCAATAAGAAATGTGTGAATAATTCTTGTTTTAAACGTGTTTGCCCAAAATGTCATCGATGCATCAACATCACCAGAATCAGTTTTTGCAACAGCAAACACTGGATCAACAACAACAGCATCACCATGTTCATCATCATCAGCAACAACAGGATCAACCAAGTACCGAAGTGGTTACATTAAATGACGCCATCAGCAATGTTGATGTTTTGGATGCTCTGGAACTACCCGATTCGCAACCATGCATCACCGGTAATTACATAATCATTATGGTGATTCGTTAAATTTTGTTTCCATCATCCATTTTCAAAACCAGGTGAAAATTGGTCCATTGTTTATCATGTAAATTTCGATACAAACTTTGAAGATCGTAATGCATTCGTATGCGGTGTGGCCAAATATATCGAAGAGGCCACCGTTCAATGTCATCTCAACGTTATGTTGGATGAAGGGGAAAAACATGCGGTAATGTTATACACATGGAGATGTTGTTCCAGAGCAATACCGCAACCTAAATCCAACGAACAACCAAACAGACGTGATTTGTATGAGAAAATCGTCGAAGTTCTAGGGCCAGAGGTGAAAAAATTACTATCGTTCATGTATTTTCAAAAAGCTGCCATTGAACGTTTTTGTTATGAAGTCAAACGTCTGTGTCCCAATCCTAATGTGGTGGGAGGTCCGGCAAATCAAGGTGGTTCAGATTCAAAAGAACCGTCATCGCAGAAAAAATCCTCTCAACAAAGCACTTTTGTTTCCGAATCATATCTATTGACATTGGGTAAATTCATTAATATGTTTGCCGTTTTGGATGAGCTGAAAAACATGAAATCATCGGTGAAAAATGATTACGCCACTTATAGACGTGCGGCTCAATTTTTAAAAGTCCTTTCCGATTCTGAATCCTTGCAAGAATCACAATCATTATCAATGTTTTTGGCCATGCAGAACAAGATTCGGGATAATCTTAAAGAGAGCCTTGAAAAAATCAATGGCTATGAAGAGTTGTTTTGTGATCTGCTGAATTTGTTCATCAACATGTATGAGTGTAAGCAATATGTTTTACCATCAGAGAAGCATATGTTGGTCAAAGTGATTGGATTTACATTGTACTTGATGGACGGAAATAATTGCAATATCGCCAAATTGGATGCCAAAAGAAGAATTAGCTTGGCAAGGATTGATCGTATTTTGAAGCATTTGGAAATGGTACCGTTGTATGGTGATATGCAGATTGCACCATTTCAAACCTACATCAAACGCTGTGTTCATTATGATCCAACCAAATGGCCTTTGTGTTCCAATCAAACAACATCATCTTTGCAGGCGGATATTCTTCAATATTTACCATCTATCCGTGATGATTATGTTGCGTTTATTTCTGAACTATCCAGACATTCAAATGAAGTAACCACCACCGTTAAAGAGACACCAAGAACGGATGCAGAGAATCGTGAATTGCTAAAACTTGCTCTACGTGGCATACAACTGTTGGCCGATTGGACAGCCCACGTAACCGAGCTATATTCATGGAAATTGATGCATCCAACCGATTCGCATCAGACCATTACTTGCCCAAAAGATGCGGAAGAATATGAACGAGCAACCAGATATAATTATAGCTCACAGGAAAAATATGCCCTGATCGAATTGGTCGCAATGGTTAAAGGTTTACAAGTGTTGATGAACCGTATGGAGGCAGTGTTCGTGGATGCCATCAGACGAGCCATTTATGCTGAACTACAAGATTTTGTTCATAACACATTGAAAGAACCGTTACGAAAAGCCATCAAAAATAAGAAAGATGTGGTCCGAACCATGATCACTTCGGTGCGCAACACGTGCGCAGACTATATGCGAGCCACCGCTGAACAAATACAACAGCATCGTGCTGGCAATTCTTCCAGCTCATCCTCAAAATCTTCATTGGACATGGCCATTCAGGTCCCCAGGAGAAATGTGGGCCCATCCACCACACAGCTTTATATGGTTCGCACACAATTAGAATCTTTGATCAGCGATAAAGCGTTGAGTGGAAGAAGAACATTGCGTAAAGATATTGATGGTCAATATTTGATAGCCATTGATCAATTTCATAAGCAATCATTTTTTTGGTCGTATTTGTTGAATTTCAGCCAAACACTAAGAGAGTGTTGCGATTTATCACAGCTATGGTATAGGGAATTCTATTTGGAGATGACCATGGGCAAACGAATTCAATTTCCGATCGAAATGTCGTTGCCTTGGATTTTGATTGATCAAATCCTGACCGATAAAGATGCATCAATGATGGAATGTATCCTGTATCCATTGGATCTTTACAATGATTCTGCACATTATGCACTGACCAAATTTAAGAAGCAATTTCTTTATGATGAAGTGGAAGCCGAAGTAAATCTTTGTTTCGATCAATTTGTTTATAAACTATCCGAACAAATCTTTAGCTACTACAAACAATTAGCTGCAAGCATGACTTTGGATAAACGCTATCGTGCAGAAATGACCACATTGGGTTTGAATTTTGTTTGGCCAGCACCCAATCGTTATGAGACATTGTTGAAACAACGCCATCTTCAATTATTGGGTCGAACCATCGATTTAGAACGATTGATTGCACAACGTTTGAATGCATACATGTTGAAAAGTTTAGAGATTGCCATTGCACGATTCGAGGCTGTCGATCTGACCGGTGTGGTGGATCTAGATGTCTTGATACGTGTTAATCGTTTGACTCATAAACTTTTAAGTAAATACATTCAATTAGATTCATTCGATGCTTTGTTAGATGAAGCCAATAAATCCGTTTCGGTCCCATACGGACGTATAACGGTCCACATATATGCAGAATTAATTTCCGATTTCCTACCACGATATTGCTTCAATTCGTCCACACAGCGTTTTGTGAGGATGGCCGATGATGATCGGATAAACACGGAAAAGTCGATTCAACGTGAACGAATGCCGGTCACTGCCAATATGCCATATTTATCCTATGGTTCGAAATCATTGAATTACGCATTCGGTTCGATACAACGATTATACGCCGGATTCATTGGTGCGCCACATTTTCGCGTTTTGTGTCGACTGTTGGGCTATAGTGGCATTGCATTGGTCATTGAAGAACTGCTGAAAACCGTTCATTACAAGATTCAAACATCGATCAGCTCACTTGTTCAAACCATTAAGCAATCATTTAGTGGAAAAGATGGAACAATGCTCAATTTGATGTATACCACAGCGCAAACTTTCTCTAATCTTAAGGCAAAATTGAGCAACATAATTCAAAATGATTTGGTCACGTTGAAAATGTTTCAAGAATTTCGTGAGATTGGCAATTTTCTGTTGTTTTGTCTGTACATTGAACAAGCTTTGGTAAGATTATAGTGTTTGAAATGAATTCGATGTTTCAGCATTTTTTACCTTATAGTCACAAGAAGAAATTTGCGATCTACTGCAAGCGGCACCATTCCAAAAAGTTTTCCCCGTACCATATTTGAAGGATTCAGAAAAACCAGAATCTAAAATCAAAAAAATGGAGAATCGTTTCGCATCATGGCATGTTGTATCCATGATTGAAAAATATGGTACCTCAAAAGTAAAGTTTGAATGATGTTTGATGATGATGATAATGATAATGATAATTTAATCTGATGATTTCGTTTGTATTTTAGCAAGCATTAATTGCAAGGGATGCTGACCTTTTGACCAAAGAACGTTTATGTTGTGGCCTATCTATATTCGAAACAGTATTGACACGTTTCCGGGAAATATTGGAAAAAGATCCAGGATTGTGGTATGGTGAGGAGAAACCCAAAAACAATATAATGCATGTCAATGAATGTGTGGAGTTTTATCGCGTTTGGTCTGCATTGCAATTCATTTATTGTATTCCGACAATGGGACAAGCGAATACTGTTGAACAATTGTTTGGAGAAGGTTTAAATTGGGCCGGTTGTACATTCATAATGTTGTTGAGACAACATAAACGATTTGAATGTATGGATTTTAGCTATCATTTGCTCAAGGTTCAACGTTTAGATTTATGCAATGAGACCATTGATGGAATCGTAAGTTTGAATTTTTCTGTTTTCATAGAATTTTCATTTTCCGTTTTTTTTATTTAGCCGCTGAAAAAAATGGTCGATCGTATAAGAAGGTTTCAGGTGCTCAATTCGCAGATATTTGCAATGCTTCACAAATATCTAACCTCAGCCACCATTGATGCTAATCAAGTAGAACAAATAAAATGTTTTAATCCACCTGCTTGTCCAAGACCGTTGAAGATGGGCAGCAACAATAATCCCCAAGCCCAACAACCAGCCCAGGCGCCTATCTATATGCGAACGGATATTCTTCTTCAGCAGAAAAATCGTCACCAACAAGAATAATCTATATGATTTGCTACATTTTGATAAATTAATTTATATTCAATCTTCACAATATGTTTTTTTTGGTTTGTCATGTCAATTTCCAAATTTATGCTTCAAAAAATAAAAGTTCATTCTCGCAATTTGAGTTCCTATTTCCACTCTAGCCTGTTTCTTCGGTAGAAATAACTTACACATGACAAAACATATTTTGTTGTTGTTTAGCATTGATCATAATCCCGTCTTTTTTTCTTCATCATCTATCATTTTTAAGTTTTTTGGTCGGTTCAATCTATTTTGTTTGTGTGTGCGTGTAAAACATCGCCAAGCTTATCTTTATCTTATCGTGTTACATTCAGATTCTAAGGCCCATTCGATTTTTTTGATGCCACATCTTTTTTCATCTTTTGCAGAGATTTTTTCTTTTCTTTTACTCATCTGAATCTTTCCGGTTTTTGTCCTCTCCATTGCTAAACCATGGCCTCTAGTACCATCGAAACTGATAATGATTTTCAATCAAACTCCAATAGTCATTTAGATATGTTTCTTCCACATTTGAGCGACATTCGTATTCCGCAACCAGGCGACAAAATTTACAAAGATGAATGTGTTTATTCTTTTGACACGCCCGTGAGTTTTTGATTTTTATATTTCGATTTTTTTTGTGATTTTTCCATTTTTGTTCATTTCAGGATTCACCAGACGGAATTTATGTTTGTATGAAAACATTTTTAGGTTTGGGACGTAAATTTGTCCCATTTCATCATGCTCAAACTGGTAGTGCGGTCTATCTCAAACTTCGTCGAATAACTGTCAAGGTTTGTCTTTAGAAATAAAAATTTTAGAAATAAGTCGCTCATTTGACGGCTTTCCATATAGAAAAATAACGAATATGTAAATGATGACAAGTCAAAAATCACCAAGCTTGCCATCAATGTTGAAGGAGGGTTCCAAACCAACGACAACAATGGTGAACAGCAAGAATTCAATGTCATCACTTTGATGCCAAATTTTTATGAGATTTCATTGGATGCAATGGAAATTCCTGATAAAGTCGTTATGGCTGTTTCCAATATATTGTCAGCTGATTCGGCCAGTAAACAAGAAGAAATTGAATCATTGAAAAATACTTGGGATGGGGAAAATAGACAAGTTTCAAAGTGTGTTTTGGCGATTCATTTTTCATGTTCTCCTTGACAACTCACGGAATTTTCTATTTCATAGACACAGCGATAACTTGGTTCAATTAGAAAACGGTGTCAGGGTTCCGCCATCAGGTTGGAAATGCGAAAAATGCGATATTCGTGAAGGTTTGTGGCTAAATTTGACCGATGGCGCCATTTGTTGTGGTAGAAAGTATTTCGACGGAACAGGCGGAAATAATCATGCTTCCGAACATTTCGAACAAACCAAACATCCATTAGTGGTCAAACTTGGCACAATCACTGTTAATGGTGCAGGTAAAACGGGCATTAGTTATGAAAAAAAAACGATAATTTCCACCAAAATTTCTCCTATTTTAGATGTCTATTCTTACGATGAGGATGCTATGGTTTTAGACCCAAATCTGGATAAACATTTAGCTCATTTTGGAATAAACATAAGTGATTGTAGGAAAACAGAAAAATCAATGATCGAAATGGAGATAGATTTGAATAAACGTTTCGATGAATGGTCAATCATCCAAGAGGATGGCTTTGAATTACGTCCATTGTTTGGTCCTGGCTTTACCGGCATGGCCAATTTGGGTAATTCATGCTATATGAATTCAGTGATACAGATGTTGTTCACCATACCCAATTTCATCAATGAATATTATCGATCGGACAAACACCGCCAATATCTGGAATCGGATCACCAAGATCCGGCCGGTGATTTGCGTACACAATTGATGAAATTAGCCAGCGGATTGTTGTCCGGTGAATATTCATTGTTCAGTCAAAATTCGAAAGAACAAATCGGAATCAAGCCGCAAATGTTTAAAAACTTGATCGGCCGAAATCATCCGGAATTCATGTCCAAACGTCAACAAGATGCACAAGAGTTTCTCCTATACTTAATCGAACATATTGAACAGATGCATCAAAAAGAGCAAAAAACACAATCACCGGGTGATTGTTTCAAGTTTGAGATCGAACAACGTGTAGAATGTGGTGACAGTAAAAAGGTCAAATATTCCAGCCGATGTGAATCACATTTGTCTTTACCTGTAACCAACGTGCCTATCCAAAACCAAGAAGAATATGATAAATTTTTAGTTCTGAAAGCCCAAGCAGAAATTAGTGGCGAAAAAATGTAATGGATTTGCTTAAAATTTGTATCATTTCCGATTGAAACTGTTTTATCTTTGTTTGATGACTTCTCTTTCTAGCCAAATCGTTCATCCCATCATCAAGCTTACCGATTGTATTGATAACTTTTTTGGCAGTGTCCAGATTGATGATTTTTTCAGCTCGGCCACAAATCGTAAAACTTCTGCTTCGATGTAATTAAGCTTGAAGGCAGAATTTAATGTTTCAGTTGGAAAGTTTCGATAATTCATATGATTTTTTACGCTTAACAGGACTAGCCGATGTAAAACTTTCCCGGATTACCTTATTATACATTTGAAAAAGTTTACTTTGAACCAAAATTGGGTGCCCATCAAATTGGATGTTTCAATGGAAGTGCCCGATGTTCTAGATCTTGAAAAGTTCCGTGCTAAAGGTATGCAACCAGGTGAAGAAGAATTACCGGAAACCACCACCGATGATCAAAGTTCTTCCAATGTCAATCCTTCTAATCCGGCTGGATCAGATGTGAAAAAGTTTGAATTTAATCAAGATTTTCTTCGACAATTGTCTGAAATGGGTTTCCCCACTGAAGCATGTAAACGTGCTTTGTATCATACTAAAAATGCTGGTGTTGAACAAGCTACCAGTTGGCTTCTGGAAAATATGGACGATCCGTCCACCTCCGCACCATTCGAAGTGCCCAATGATGTTCAATCAAATGCTTCGGCAACTTTGGCCGATCCGGTTGTTCAGGTTCATCCGGAAGCATTGAAAAACCTTCAAGATATGGGCCTCCCGGAACAGCACGCTTGTTTGGCATTAAAAATTACCGTAAGAATGGAAGGAAAATAGAATTCCAAATCAATAGTTATTGATTATTATTTTTGTATCTTTTTTCCAGAACAACAACCCCCAAAATGCAATCGAATGGTATTTTTCCAATGAGCATCGGATTGATGAAGTTGAACGCGAGCAGCTTCAACTAGAACAATCGCAGAGGAATCCTGCAGCCAGCAACAATGTCAGCGGAAGCGGAGACGGTACTGCACCTCCAGCAGTTTTAAAGGATGGCCCGGGTCGTTACGAATTGGTCGGATTCATAAGCCATATGGGCACATCTACATTCTGCGGACATTATGTGGCCCATTTGAAGAAGACTATACCGAACAATTTACCAAATTCAACAGAAAAACCATTTGACTCGAGTCCAACCGAGAGCAATCAGCAGTGGGTCATATTCAATGATAACAAGGTGGCCATTTCGGAAAGGCCGCCCAAACAATTTGCCTATATCTATCTCTATCGTCGAATTGATTGATTTCTTTTCTTTTCTTCCGCTTTATTTATATCTTTGAAATGATCACAATAATAAAACTTTATTGGTAATACATCTTGTAATATTGTATTTCAATGAATACATAAAAATTGATGTATTGAATTTTAGTATGTAAAATATTGATATTCCCGATTTCTCGGTCATCTTATAAGCATTGAAGAATCCAGAATTCATATAGAATGGATAATGGAATCAGGTAATCTTTTGCAGATTATCCGACAGTAGATGGAGTAACTATCGTGATTGGATTTTTTTATAAATTGCTTCAAAATTCAAAATTTGATCAAGTTTTCGTGTGCCCTACGGCCCCGACCAAGTGGTACTAGTTTAGTTTTGCGCTTATAGCCACAACAAGGGCCAGTGATTAGGGCCCATATGTATGGGCTTGTTGATTTGCCACCACTAAACAACTAAAACAACATAACAACACTACAAATCAACAAGAAATGAAAAAAAGGCAAAGACTTAAAAACCTGTTGTGGCTTTACGAAGTTGCATACAAATCTGCTATGAAACACGAATAGTCCCGCCTCGTCCAGGTGTATACCGACCATCTAATATTCAAAGGCAACAAGTGGTCAGACCGAATGCGTCAACATAAGCTAGCTCAGCAGCAAGCATTAAACAGCCTCTAACTCGTATAAAATCAAAGGCGACCTTGCAAGCAAGCTTCATTTCTATGAGAATCATATCAGAATAAGTAGCTTGTTGTGAACCATTCATACTTACATGCACATAACCTGATCAAACACCTTAAACATATCAAACATTGACTTGATAATTTTGTCTTTTTGGATCTCCTGATTGCTTGCCTGACTTCGCCACAAGTGCCTTTTTAGCCTATTACCGAATAGGATCACAGTTATGACATCATCCAATTCACGTAGTCCCAGATCACCGCAGCAACATTCGTCGGGATCGACCAACATGTCTCACAGCCACCATCATTATCAACATCATCACCATCATCGTCGTCCACATCGGTCTAGGAATCTGCATAACAACCCGGCAGCGATGGTTCTGCGTCCAATATTGAATATAGTTGATAATAATGATAATGGTGATCGATTGGCACAATCACTGACTGCAATGAATTCGGTGGATCACAATAATAACACTGCCCAATCATTGTACAATCAAGCTTCGATCAACGATAATCACAACAGTGATCTGTTAAATCGTGTAGCCATTCTTAAAGAATTCGGCCCAACAGACATCAGCACCGATGTTTCAGTATGCAACGGAGTACAACGTCCAACACCATCCTCCCGGAGATCATGCAAATATGAAAAACCAACATCCGTTCGAGAAGCACGTCGAATGCGTCAGCGACAGCGATCCAACCCTAGCACAGTTTATGATCCAGCGGTCGAACAAGAATTCGTCCGGTTACGTGATTCGGTGCCTAGCATTGCTGGACATCAAGTTTCTGATTTGACGATTATCAATGAAGCGATCTCACTTATCTGTGATCTTGAATCTCAATTAATACACAAGCTTCGTTGTAAATTACCGGATCTTCGGGAAAAGTTCCTGAAATGATCTATTGCACTGCAGCAACAGTCTAAGATTGTGTAAATAAATGTTGTAATCATATTTTATCCTGATACAGCTTCTAACCAAAGTTTTTGGTCATTTTTTGTCCAATTGATACGCCCCGAAACCAAACCAAAACATCGAAACATATCAATTCTGCCCAATTTATGAATCATATCCAAGCCCAGACCTCTAGTTCTTTCAAATTCTTGGCGAATCTTTGTATCTGAACATGTGCCTTTTTATTTTATTGTAACATATCCTAAGCTTTAATGTTTTTGACATATCCGAATGGAAAATAAATGTACAAATTTTCCGAACAATCTCACAATATTGGCAAATTTTTGATTTTGGCGCGATATTTTCAACATTGGCTAAAAGCTAAATTGGCTTTGGAAGACAGATACCATTGCAGTAGCTGTCCGAAGATCTACAGCTGGCCAATTTCCCGAGAAATCGCAACTGTATGACCATAGTGTGGGGTCGAAGACAACAAAGCGACAACCGCTGAGCTGAGAACAGAACAAAAAACCTAAAACACAACTATCTGTTGTCCTCCAATGTCGGGCCTTATTGGTCATTTGGTCGCTTTTTATTTTTGTGGCCATTTTCAGACCCAGTCAGGACCCGGCAACTCTTTGCCAGAGCGGTGAATTTCAAGCTGGTTTCTTTTGAAAAAAAATTGGCAGATGGCCATCCGGGCCAAAAGCAACAACCAGTGAAAGGAGAAGAAAATATTCCAAATGATGACATACATTTGATTTGTTCAGAATATATATAGCAGTAGTCGGGTCCTGTCATTAATACCTGTTTAACGAGTATATGTAAGAACTTTAAGAAGCAAAGAATTCTTAATTTTAACCAAGGGATTTCAAGATTAGAACTAAATAGGACGGTTTGAAAGTATATAATCGCCCAAAAATGAACAGCACCAGCTCTTTGTAGTGCGGGCCTCCAATGAAATAGTTGGCTTGAAAACCAGCCTAAATTTAATTATCAGCTCATCCGTGATTTACATTCAGTTTAGAAAGCCCAAAAATTTCTATCCAACAAATTGTAGCGAGTTTCGGAGACTCACTTGGAACATAGAAAGGTTACATAAATCCAAGACAGGTGAGCTTTCTCGTTTCTGGCCAAGAATACAACCCATTGTAGAATCATTTAAAAACTTAAATTCTATTTTTGCAATTGAAGATTCAGTTCAGTTGTTGAGAAGCATTGATTAGAATAGTGATCTTCCTCAACAAATGGAGGTTGGCCAGTCACGATTTGTAACCAACACACCATTAGAAGAAGCTTTTCTTATTTATCCCAAAAATCGTAAAAATACCATTACTATCGATCATATTCCAGAACCACAAATAGCCTACTACCCTCACCAATCATCAGTGCCCTCCTGATTCAATCCAAATCAATCGGAAAGCAAAGCATCTCACTATATTAAGGCAAATGGTTTTCTGCCTTTCTCATAATCGAAATGGAAAATATTAATCAATCAAAACAAGAATAAAAAAGCCGAAGATAACTATTGAAACATGGTTATCAAGATATCAAAATCAATATCATTGGTGTGGACCAAATGGATATAATAATGCCTAAAGCAAATAAATTCGCAACAATCCTGATCGAAATGGCGCCAAAATTTTTCAAACTAATTACAATCAAATTCTGCTTTGATGATGACCGTTATGATATATAGATGGCATTAAGAAACATGCGCCAAAGTACCTTGCATAACTATGGCCCCACCTATAACTTAAATAAAAGAAGCAGCAAATAATTTCAAAAGAAAGTACTTTCTCGTTCGTTTGTGTTGGAAGAAAATTCTTTTGTTGCCCACAACAATGCATAAATTTAGATAATAGGCTTGATTGGCCACACAAGCACACACCCTGAATTTTTTTTTAGAATTTTTAGGAAACAATTAGGCGACTATTACGCGGAGATTGTTGCTCAACAAACCAACTAATCTCCGCCAATAACCGAACACACACACACACACACGCTGCGATAGAATCTGTACTGTAGCATTGTCATTTCTTTTTTTGTTAAATTCTTAGAGGGTCTTTCAAATTATAGCTTTTTTAAGCTGAATTTCAACTGTAACATATAATATGCTGCATCGCATCATCAATTGGAAAGTAGCTAAGTACATGATAATTCCCAAATTGAGGAAATGAGCAATTATCATCCTTTGTTGGCTATTCTTTGAGTATGAAAACCTATCACAATGGTGGCTAACACCTGGAAAGCATCCACCAATGTTTCAAATTTGTGTGAATTATGCGAAAAATTTGTGACCTCAACAATTGTTCAACTTTAGAAGTATTCTTATTGAGGAGTTGATCACCTTTACGATTTAAGTTGTTAAGGTTGAACATGTCATCGCACCAATAGATTCGGTTCAATTCAAAGCAACAGAATAAGTTTTGAAGGGAAGTCTCTCACCTGTCTCTCTTCAAACAGGATGTCGAAATGCACTGACACGCACGCACCCAATGACAGGCCAGCAATGAAAGTAAAAGTTACCAGAGGAATAATAATAATAATAATAATATTCTTAGATAACCCCGAAGTCATAACTAGCTAATATCATCAAGTGCTTCTTTGCCAGACAGTTTTTCAGAAAGGAAATGGTGATTTTTTTGTTAATAAACACAAATGACATCGACTCTGACACGTTCTCTTAAGAAATTTTGGCCAATAATTCGGCCCAGGACTATATCTTTGCTGGAATCGAGATCAGTGTGTGTGTGTGTGTGTGATTTCCATTCATAAGAAAACTGGTTCACTTAGTTATGGTTCATTCAGAGGAAACATCCATCCGTGCAAAGGGGAAAAGGGGATTGCTATACACTATGAGAGATTCTGCATTTCGTTTGGGTGACAAACTTTCTCTCTTTTTTTTTATTTCATGGCTGGTGGTTCTAGTTCTGGTTGGACGAACAAAATCGATTTTCTCTGTCACAACTGGCCAAAAATTAATATCTACCAACAAACCAACCAACCAACCGACCAATCCATGTTTTTATCAATCTGATTGTGTTGAGTAGCATGTTTTATACAAAAACCAAAGACTTGCATCAATCGACGATCGTTGAGGAATATTATTGGCCCTAATAACGATAATAGTTGTGATGATGGTGGCACAAACATGTACATGTGTTCTGGTAAATCTACCTGCCAATCGATGATGTATGGTACACCTACGGGTTTGGTTGTTAATGTTTATACTGTTACCTGTGTACGATGGTGATCCCAACGCTGAATAGATGCAAAACTACGACAACAACCATGGCTTTGGTTGCCAGACAATCTAAACGACGACCAGATGTTACGTAAAACTTTCCCACGAAACGAACTAGCATAGAATTACAAACTGACAGTGCAGGGAATCATTTCGTTTCTTTGCTTGATTCGGGATTTTTGTTTTTCGATTCAAATTTAAAGATAAAATTCAATGATTTAAAACAGGCTTTTGCGTGTTCGGGCAATTCTCGTTGATCAGCCAGTGTGTCTGTTTGTAATTTAAGGTTCCAATTTCATTACTAACAGCAGACATTTGCGCACAGGTGTGCACAGCACTTGCTAGCATAATTGGCTTCGATATGTGTCTTTTGGTATTAAGATGAATGAAAAAAATACCTTTCAACCTGTTCATTGATGTGGCATGGAAGGGTTAAAATGATGTTGGAGACATCAAAGTAATGAAAACTAAATAAATTGATGTTCAACAAGCTTCAAATCCAAATCAAAATGTGATTACCATCATTAAACTTGGTGGCAATAAATTGGCTACCACAAAACCATAAAACAACAACCAAGATTGGGGTCTGGTTTTTTCTGATAGAAAAGCGAGAATCTCCAATAGAGCAAGAAACATCAACTATGGTGCTTTCTTTCTCTCTCTCTCTTTCTGGAGCCAATCGTACATTCATTCGACCTTCCAACTGGTCTCAATCGTTGTGGTTGATGGTTTAAGATTTTTATTCATTATCCAAGTCTGATGATCATGATGGCCATTATTATATATTGATGGAATAAAATTTTAAATCCATGCGTAGGTGTTAAAAAGCCCCTTATAGAAGGAAAGCCTCGGACATGGCTTATTGCAAGGATTGTTTGATTGTACTTTGACCACCGATCAACCAACGAAATTGATTGATTGATTATATCTATTCTTTAATCTCTGTTTGAATTCCTGTTCTAAGCTCGATTCTTCACCCTTTATGTTATTCATTGTGGATTAACAATTTTTTTATTTTCATCGTCAATTCAACCGAATCGGGCATCTTCTATCAAATTGAATTCGAACGAAAGATAGAAGAAAAAAGGAAAAAAAAGGGTCTAATAAATCTTGGCCTGCAATAAAGCAATTTGTCTCGAGTTGAACCAAATTTTGGAAAACCTAAAAATGATGCTCGAAAACTGAGGATAATGAGCTAGGATCTTAGAGATACTGTTGCTTACAGAGGTCATGATTGCCCTGAAGAACTGAAGAAGAGGATTCAATTTAATGTGTATATTGAGAAATTTTATTTCATTTTTGATTCTGATAAGATTCTAGTTTCATCATCATCGTTGGCGACAACAAAGATGATGAAGTTTTCAAAAGATCAAACACCATTGGCTTGTGTGTTTATATTTAGTGGAAAGAAGTCTTCCAAGATACCATTCCATACAAGATGATGAATGATATTTGAAGGCATCTTGGCATCGAGCAAGCAAAAAATATTCTACAAGGTGGTCAATTCCCACTGCTTAAAACTATAAAGATGATGTTGACCTTGTTGCGGTCAATACGGAGTGCACGCAGTGCAGTGAAGATGTCATCCATCGAGTTACACCAATCCATTTATTTGTCCATCTTTTGAATCAATGCCTGGCGTATAGATAAAATATCCTTCAATTACTTCTTACGCTTTCAAGTTAAAGTGGATTATCTCTAGCCTGAAGCTAGGCCGAAATCAGTTTCTTTGGCTAGGAAATAGAAAATTTAGATTATGCTTCAGCCACACAGTAGCCAGAATGATAATTAAATTGATACACAATCTAACAGTAGAACTTAGGCAATCTAATCGATAGCACTATTGGCGTTTGAATAAGATGTTTCAATCTAACTATAGTGTTTGGGGTGATTCGTGATCAGTATCAATATTCAAACATATAAAAAACTTTCGATTTAAAGCCTTGATTCTAGTAGAAACCCATATGCGCAATAGCGCAACTATCCTCTCACAGGTCATTGTTCTAATTGTTTTCAGTGGGAAGGCACAAAATAAAACTTGGCCAATAAAAACTAGAGAAGCAAAATGACTAATGATTTTAAAGCACAATCCACCCACTGTCGGTGCACCAAGACAAAATAAGTGGGTTGTGACAAATTTTTTTGCTGGCTGTAGCTGTGAATGACAAAGCTGGAAGGCTGGACATCTCTCTCTTTCTCTCTGTAAAAGAGTTAATTACTCTATACAACCAAAAATACTACGAGGCTTATTAGTTAGCTAATTAATACCCTCCTACAGGACAGACTGTTAGCGCAAAAAATAAAGGCCTAAAAAAGAGGCGAGGTCCTGTTTGGATTGAATCGATATTTAGCAGGCCCAAATTTGCAATTTGCAAAAAAGTAACAAACCAGGACAGAATGATAAAGAATGAATAAAACTCTTCAAACAATCGTAACAGAATTGCAATCATGGATTGGTACATTTATGCGTTTCAATCAATGTGATCAATCAATAAAGCTAGAAAGGAAAACATATGGATCCGGAAATGAAAATCCTTCTTTATGCCTCTGTTCTTTTAAAATTAGGTATAATGAGATGCCATAAGTTACCACGAGAACCAGTAGCATCCTAACAAGTTTTCAAAAGCTAAATAGTTTCTGTTCTTGGTTTCATTTAAAAGCTTTCCATTTAATGATGGCGATGATGATGATGAAGATCAACAGGCCTTGAATGGCCATCATCACCACTGAAAAAATGGTCAACTAAAACAAGCATTCACATCATCTTGATTTGTAAATCTCTGCTCTGTTCGGCCATGATAATAATAATAAACTGTCTGGTTGATGGCCACCACCGATCGGTCATTATTACCTTCAACAATTCGGTCTTAGTCTCGGAGCTGGCGGTGGTAGCATATTATTATTATTATCATTATTATGATTAACATTATATTTTCTCTTCTGCATCATCAACACAGCAGAGCATCCTCTAGAATCTTTTGTTATATTATTCAATGATCAAAATAGACAAACACTGGCCAAGCCAAACAGAAGAGAATGATCATTCTCTACGCATCTTTCTTATTTTTTTGATTTCAATCTCACTTCTTTTATTCTCTTTGGATGATGAAGACGATGGTCATTTATTTTTTTTTCTCGTAAGTTTTGGCTTTCCTCATCTGTCCGCATTCATTTTGGCTGAATGTTGTTGCAAACCTTGCAGGCATAAGGCTTCTACCTACGCAATTTGTATCAACTGTTGTTGTTGATGCTGATGATGATGATGATGATGCCATTCTCTTCTATTTGATGCATCTTTTGCATGCACTCACCATAAACTTTTATTCAACAATCAGAAACTTTAGCTGTTATATGTGTTTGAGATGAAAAACCGTGATTCCATGTCTCGAAGCTAATTTGATGTTCTAAGGTATCCCAGTATTCTAGCCAAAGGTTGCAGTGAGTAAAAAAACCAGAGCAAACTTTATTCTGTAACATGGAAATCTGCAATTTAAATTTAGCATTATGATTTGTTCTAATGTGGAAAGCAAAAAACTAGAAAAAAAATCAAAGTAAGAACCACTCACTTTGGCTCAAACTCGATGCTTTTCGGCAATTTTGGAAGTCAACTTTCCCTTGTCTAGTGGTCATTAAAAATCAATGTAAAATAAAATAGATTTTCGAAAACAAAAGGTGAAATGGCTTTTATTGAATCGAAAAAAAGTAATCGCCTTATGATGATTTTCTGAACACACGTCTTTATTTTTCGAGGTCATTTAAGGTTTTTGGCCAACACTTTTAGCAGTTATCCTCATTCTAGCGTAGCGAACATTCCGATCCTATTGATGTTGGAAAGCATATTCATCAATTCGGTCGAAATTTGTGTAGAACAATCATCTTGAGCTTAAATCTCCGACTGGTTACTGTTGTTCGAGTTAGTATGTATGCCCACCACTTTTGGCCTTTTTCTTCAGATATTGACCAGAAAAAGGTGATTGGACAAGATAAAAAGCTTTTAAATGATTTTCAGTGTATCTGGTGGATGATAAAATCTGTTTTCTTAGATTTTTGCCGCCAAGATTCTCTTCTTTAGTATTGATGGTGGTGTGCGATCTTCAAGAATCAATTTGGCAAACAAAGTCCACCTGTGAGAGTATACCTGCTTGTGCTCCAATACCTTTTCCTTTTTCAAAGACCAATGTTTCAATCAAGAAGCCCGATACTTGAACAGCTCGAGTTTCGTGTTTAATTCTGTTTTTTTTTACGATGTAGTCAATAAAAATTTAACAATAACAAGTATCCAAGTCCGATTGGACAAACTCTTGCAAAATAAATGCTTAAATGCTTGTTTTCAAGTTAACAAATTTCCAATGGATTATTTTACACTTTGTCCAACCAAGGATTGGTGTTTAAAATTGTTGACTTGGTCGCACAATACCATCACCAACATGATGGCTTAATTTCTCAGGTCTCAAACAGATGTTCAATGGACCATTCTATCCAAAACAGACAAAGTTTTCACTGAACCAACAACCAACAATGACTTTTTGATTCAAATAGCTAAACCAATGACAAAGACAGAAGCTCGTCGCTCTGAAAGGTTTCGAGCAAATATTTTGTTTCCCTCCCCATAAATATATTATTTGATGATACTAAAAACAGGACGATCCCTCATAATAGACATTTAAAGTAATTGTTATACGAACAATTTCAAACAGTCGCAGTTTCGCCTTATATCCTTCTCAGGGAGGAGTTTGGTGAAACTGCGACTGTGATGTATGCGAAAAAATCGGAGGGTGGTACTTTGAACAAGCAGTTAATAAATAATGTTTGACCAACTCATTGTTCAATCTTGTTCAAATAATACTAATTCCCTCCCACTCACCCTTATTACAGGCCATTATGCAGAGCCAATGGTGTGTCATTTAGTGAAGCAAGATGAAATATGGGCGCGATCTAAACTCTGAACTTGGTGTACTTGGTGTGAATTTTACACACACCAAGTACACGCTGGACATTGTCGATGAAACAATTCATTCTTGCCGCAAATTTTGTTTCTGATATTCCGAATCAATTTGACGCCACAACCAAGTTAGTGTTGTTTTTTCTATTTTGCCAGAGGTGTCTTGTCAATCTTATTTCCATCGATAGAAAAACAAGATCCAGAATGGTCGTAAGAGGGGAGAGAGAGAGGAGCAAGTGTCGAAAATCTTGATTCGGCATCTTTTTGATGTTTGTTGGAGAAGTTTCGAAGAAGCCAACCAAAAGACTGGCATAAAAATCTGTATTTTTAGCACTTTAAATGTTGTTGGTTTTGAGGTGTGCAAGATTTGGAATAATTCTATGAAAATTATAATGATGGTATTCAAACAACACGTCCGATGAAAACTGAATGATGATATTTCTTTGCTATAATTCGGTCATCTTCTTCGTTGGACGATCTCAGATATGCGCGAACATTATTCCAAAAGCAAAATCAGCTTTAGGGTTAATGCCTTGTAGTGTATTTTGAAAAAAAAGGGAGATTGATTCCGAATTTGAACGGACTTGAACGATAGTTACAATGTCAATGACGACTTGTCTAGACTCTAGACTCTTTGGCCTCAAGAACTTCAATCTGGATTATGAATCAAACTTCAAACAAGTACAAAGTATTTTGTTTGAGAAACCTGGATTTATTTACGAGTGCTTGAGGACCTGTTACATCCTCTTATATCAAATCTGTTCCTCAGCAACAGGTTGGCCATTTTCTCCCTGATTTCGGAGATTGATGTTCCCTCATGGTCTCCTTTTTTTTCCTGGATCTGACCATATCGATAAAATCTACCTTACACAACAAGTAATGATCTTCGACCAGGTATCTTCTTGCGTGGCTAGTTATTCTAGTAGTCCCTCCATTATTTTTTGATTAGACTTTTCACCATCCAACAACATTCAGTATGACATTCAGAATTCAATCATCCGTATGATGCTTGTGCAAAAAAGCCTCTTACGGCTAAACAGATCGATCGAAAAATGGCTTCAGTTTGGATACTTAGCAAGCTAGGCAAAAAGGTTTTCACCAAAACGACTTGCAAAGCAGATTTACTTAATCTTGTAGTACTCGAATTTCTCCCACTCAAATCGCTTTCACTAAATCAAACACTGCTTGTGTATTGAACACCAAAGTAAAAACCAATAATGCTAAGAAAAAGTCGACCCTAGATCATTGGATACAGGAATATGTACAAAAGCATCATGTTTGGGGAGATTGAAGAAATTAATTTTCCATCCAACAGATTTCCTCATGCATGCTTTACTCAACCAGAGACTTATACAAATATTTATGTTGGTGTATATTCTAAATTATCCGATATCACATGGAGATGCTTTTAAGCTTCTTCAATCTGACAAAAAGCTAGGATATGTTTGCGAAAAAGTTCCAGTCACGAATTGTCAGGCTCCAAGCCAATATTTCATGTTTTCTGATTGTATGAATATTAATTGAATTACTGCAAGAGAGAATGAGAAAGAGAGAGAGGAGAAACATCCTCAACCTGATCGAATCGATGTGTCCATGGCCTTGGCGAAGAAGAATTTTGATGAATTTTTGTCTTTTATCCGTAATTTTGTATTCCTCCAGTAACTGATGATCCGATGATCGTGACTTTCTGGCCAGCTAACATCTAACTCGACAAATCGCACAACCAGTTAGCCATCCTCAACACAAGTTGGGGTTAAAGACAAGTTTTCAAGCAGAATTTTTGACCAGGTTCAAGCTAAAATCTATCAGATTCGCAATGCAATCGCACACACGACAACATACCAAGAAGGTTTCGGTTGTTTTTAATTTTTAATTCAAATTTTCCCGATTCGGGTAAAGTGGAATAGGACAAGCCATTTGTCAGCTCTTTCTTACATTTTCATTTATTTAGACTAAGCTAGACTAGATTGAGGGTTAGACTCGAAATTTGTTTGAATCGGCCAATAGTTGATGAATGCACACCCAATACTTTTCTGGGAAAAAAAGTAAAGTCGGATTAATCTTAGCCTTATTTTGCACATATAATTATGCTTTGGTTCGGGCCATGATTTTCATTTGGAAACAAATCAAGCAAAGTATTCGCGAAGTTGTGCTCAGCGCAATTTCATAAAAAATCAATTGGCTTTGATGTTGGTTCAAACAGGATCTGGAAGGCTCTCAATGGATAGACACCAAAGTCCGGTCAAACATAGCCATTATCATGTCTTCTTTGTCGATTATCATTTGATTGACATACTGGCGTGGTGATGGTGGTGATGAAACATTGCAAAACTATTCGTTTTTTCGTGCCATTGTTTGCTTGTTGACAGACCCAACTTAATTTGATTTAAGTCGCTCTCATTGAGTTCATAGCAGTCTGCCAACCTGATGATTAACTGGAATTCTTTTTGAATTTTTGATGAAAAGCGTTTTGTTGTGGATCTACAATATTTGCAGCAAACAATATCACAAAAACTGTCAGATTATAATATTTCCATGTGGAAAAGATGTTAATGTGAAGGCTCCAAAAACCAAAGCTCATCAATCAATCGGAATCGATCCGAGAGAATAATTTCATTAATATTAATGGGATAGCTTGATGGTGCTATGTGCCCACTTGTTTGGTTCGAATGTATTTTAGGTTTTTTGATGATCAACCGAACATCTATTAGAAGCATTAATGTGGCCAATATTTGCCAAATATAATTACTTGAGCGTTAGTTTGGCCATTTCCAAGTGTTAGCATACTACTCATCATAAACTGAAGAGATTCAGTAGTCGAAAATCAGAGATCGAAAATCAATTTTGTCCTTTGTCGGAAGCCGACACATAAACAGGTGTACAGAGATTCATGATTGAATTGAGAATCTGGGCAAGAAGAATACACTCCAAAAAAACCGGGCAACAGCAGTCACCACCTTTCACCTCTAGGGTCTTGCCTGTAAGTGCGCCTCTCAAACCTTCCACATATCTAATTGGATTGAAAATGATGGCAACAGGCATTATAATCTGTATTGCCACCATTAAATATTGAATATGTATGCGATGCCACAGCCCTTCAAGCTATATGCTTTTGATCGATCAAAATCAATTCATTTGAACATCCAACTATTCAAGTCGGGCTAATTCACTCCGACAAAGAGTTCGGGCCATTTTCTTAAATAATTTAATGTTATGAAGAATCCGAAAGAAATCATTTTTCAATCAGAGCCATCGCACCGATTGATCATTGCACAGGTAAAAAAATCCTATTAGACTCGGTATGTGCATCGAACACATGGCACCAGGTTATTCCAGATTTAATCCAATTTATCACAGTTGAATTAACTCTTCGAGCATAACCTAACAGTCGGAACACCGGCATAATGATAATGATTGGTTTTCCGCGCATAATATCAGCTTCTTGGTCTCCCTTTTCAATGAATGAACAACAACAACTTTGGTCAACCATGAACCAATAGTGAACAAAGTTTTTATCGTTCCAACTAACCCCTAAGGTTGGTTATTATTCGAAAAATAAATATATTTGAAATTATCGTTCTAAAATTCCATAATCGGATTATCTGTTGGTTAGTTAGTGTATGCAGAGTATCGCAAAACTGGCGCATAATGCATGCATCTGTGTGCCTAAGTTTGTTTGTTCCTGTCTTGGTTGTCTCGACAAATGTTTTCATATTAATTTTCCTTCCCTCTAAAAATGGAACCAAACAACAATGAAACTTTGATTTCCAAAACAACAATAACTAAGTCGGACTATGGAACATATGTTACCTGTTAGGCGGTCGTGGGCTTTCGCCAGGAGCTCTTGCTTAGTTTGTGTGAACCCTGTTCAACTTTATTTCATTTCAAATGTCACGCGAGCTATCTCCAAACATGCGGACTGGAATTCGTGAAATCCAATCAATTGCATCATCATTGGCGGTGATCAACAATGCTTTTTGATTGGCTATTGTTAATTTTTTCACTTGTTTAAGTTCTCTAAGAGCGTACGATTGATCGAAATTGATTGATTCACGTACATCGGGACAGGTAAAGATTGCGGTGAATCAAAATTCAAGTCTTAAGATACCTACTGAGACCCTCAAATCCAAATCAATGCCAATAACAATAGTCCGAGAAAGAATGAAAATCTTTATTTGATTAAAATTGATTCAATTATTGCATCATTATTCCATTATAGATAGAAAAGTAGATTAATTTCGAATATTTGCAATCCTTCAATTCTAACACAAACATTGAACTTGTCCTTCCCTTATTATTCTGGTTGTTTTGCCCCTTGTCTATGATTAATTAACGTTGATGATCTCTTGTCTTCATCACACAAAAGATCAAACTCGATAACAAGAATGTCAAGAACAAACATAAAACAACGGGAAATTGGACAAAACTGACCAAAACCCAAAATATTTGGCTATAATTTGTGAGCCACAGTGGGCATAGATTAAATCTGTTTCAATAAGACCACTCTTGGTGCTGAACTAGAATCATTGACCATTGGCCTATTGGCCAACACCGAATATCACAGTAATGATAATATTTGTATGATTCTTATCTTACAAACCGCTTGGTTCCACACAGTTCAATTCGTTGTTTGTTGACACAAATGTCACTACATGCATCAAGTGGTAAAATGTTGGTTTTGGGAACAGAAGGAAATCATTGTGATCGAAAAGGGTTCAAAGGTTTATAGCACACATGTCAGTGTTTGCCTATGGGATTATATGGATTTCCAAAAAACCGAACCCTTTTCAGATTGATTTCAAACAGTTTCCAAATATTTTGCCAGGCAACCATTGTAGTTTTCAATCATTTATTTAATCTTCTGTTCCTCTTTGAAAATCATCCAAAAAATGAATACCAGAAGGGGTTATCAATGTGACAAAACACACAAAACTAGGAACACCACAGGCCACAGTTCCCCAAGTTCTTAATATGGAGTTGTGGGCTAAAACCTTCGCAAAGAGACGGAGCCTAAAAGATCAAAATCGATTGATAAGAAAAACAATAACCAATGCGAATTGTGCGTGAAACTGTCTGTGCGTGTGCGTGTGTTTGTCCCACCCTTTGTTCTCTCATATTATTGATTGAAATTTAGGTTCTCTACTTTGTAACAACCCCCAGCCAGCCAATCTGCGTCATTGAAGTACAAGCAATTATTGCGCTTTGCGTTAGAGTACCACATAATAGACCCGCCCAATCAATGACTACCATGTTTCATGTTTGTTCATTTCAATTTGATTGAGTCTGGACAAGTATCAAGCCAAGACAAAGCCAAAAAATGTGTCTAGGCGACATCTTGAAGGGCTTTATGGTCTTTCAATCCCATATGACCAAACCCAGACACCCTCTGGGGATCACCATATATGATAGACGAAAGTTTAGGCAGGCAGATGAGCAGTGGTAACATGAAACTAGCCAGAATTTTCCTTCTTTCTCCTCTTTGTCGGAATTCAAAATGGTCCCTGTGTGACTAATTTCTGTTTTTTCATTGATTTTTTTCGAAAATTAAAAACCCGACCAGATTTCTCGGAAACGACAGCAATCCCAAATCATCTACGAGCTGTTAATTCCAATGCATATCTGACCACAAAGAATAGGGATCACTCTCTTACCTGCGCGTAGTTTGTGTGGTTAGTATTACAGGGGCAATCGACATAGACCTTCCAAGTAAATCTGACAAGTGCCGTTGTTTCTGTTCGAGTCTATATTTGTTGGGGTCAACAATAGCGGATCATCGTTTGCACCAGAATTTTATTGTTCAACAAAAGAGTGCGCGGGGAGGATTAAATTGAGCAGCTTATTAAAAGTATGGATTTGAATACAAACTTTTACAATCTTACAACGTGCAGCTACCACAATAATGTTGGGGAAAAATTTCTTGGTCTTCTTGGAACACAGGCGAAGTTTCAATTGTTGAATGTTTGCTTATGCAATGGCTTATGCTAATCTTCTTGGTAAGCTTATAAGCTAAATGATGGTTGCCTATTTTGGCTGCGCTAAAGAATGGAATAACAGGGCAAGATTGTTGGGCCATCAATAATTGATGTCTCCATAATTCAGCAAATTATATACCATCAACAAACAATTGATATAAAATCCCAAAAACTGTAAAAATGAAAAGATTTATCAAAAAAATTGTAAAGGTAGAATGGGTAGCGGGTGGATTGTTTATCAAACCTTAAGAAATGAAACGATACTGATCAATTCTATATTGGCGATGGTGATTCCGTAACATTGATCAGTATGGATCGACTGAATGTATAAACTTTCCCGTATCCGAAGCCAAATTGGTTCCAAACGAAAATGCACATACCAATAGATCAATGGTTTGGAGCATTTATGTATACGCGTGGTGTAAAACGAACAAATCAGATAGAGACAGAATATTCCGATGAATTGTGTAAGTATAACAACTGAACAGAAAAAATACAGCAGTTTGTTTTCGACGCCAGGATTATCGCGAAGAAAAAAGGTTGAAACAATTATGAACAGATTCAATGGCAGGTTAGCTGATGCATATTTGAATAACAGGTCGGAAATTGCTCTTTCAAATAGATTCAAAGTTCTAAACTCTCGTCGGTGAAGTTGAATAAACCGGAAAATTAGTCGACTGCCACCATGGGCATCTTGCTTCAATACGGTTGAACCAAAATTCAATATAATGCTGTTGATTTGATCCATTTTCAAAAAGAAAACTCTAGTGCAAAACACAAAGAGGTACATAAGCAACATGTAGCAATGAGCCATTAGATAGTTAGCCATGGCGAACAGAACATTGTTGACCTGCAATATCAGGATCCTGCTTATGGCGATCAAATAATCGCCAATAGTAGATGAATGGGGTGGAATGGGCATGAAATATTCCCTTATTTCGATGATGTATTTAATGGTCATGAATGTTGAATAACAAAAGAACATATCTAAGCAGGTGCCATGAAATTTCAAACAATTTTCCATTGATTCCAAAGCATATTCCAAATTATACTTACTTAGAGCCATGGTGAATCCAAAATTTTGTTGGATAGATTCTAGAATTTTTTTACGGATATATTCGCAAATATTCTGATTCTTATGATTTTTTTGAATGAAATATCCAGCATTTTTTTCGAACACCACCTCATCTATCCACGAGAACAGTTCGTGGGGCATGCCAAAGTACAATTTGCATTTCAGGTAAATACCCAAGATTGTCAAGATTGCGCCGCATAAATTCATGCTGCTGTCCATCTTGTAAATATAAAATATATCGAACATCATCAATCGTTGTTGAGATGTTAATGGAACAGCATAAAGCAATAGATAACGGAGCAGTACGATCATTTGCAATACGATCATTTTACTAATTAAAACTTTTGATTGCAAATATTCTTCCTCACCACTAATTCCAGATATTGCTTTTCGTCGTTTCAAATATGTGTGGAAATAATCCAGATTTTTGAATGGATTCATTTCTGTCAGATAAAACTGGATCATCGACATGCTTGTGCAACTCAGCTATCCGGAATTGTCGCAAAACGAAGTTGCGGAACAAAATAGTTATATCGATGATGATCCTCCACATTGAACAAGTTTTTAGTATTCTATCATATTTTCTAGAACTAATCGATCAACACTGGGACTAGGAAACGATCATTTTCCATGGAAGTGATCAGTTTATTGTTTGTTCAAACTTATTTTTCGGATCAATTTTGTTGATAAAAAACCTAAATTAATGCTGCCTTTTCCTGGATTGCCTGAATGCTTTCAATTTTAATTTTTTTGTTGTTGACTCTGGGCCAGCCCACACGCTCACACACGCACACACACATTGATTCCATCTGGTCTTGGGTGGGATGGATTTAGTTACATTACAAACTATAGATTGATAGTTGCCGCACCATTGTGCGCACTAATTTTTAAAAAATCATCAGCGCAAATAAGGGGTTGGTTTGTGTTTGTGTTTGTGTTTGTGTTTGGTTGACATTGCCTTAATATGTCCAATCGTAATTGGTGTTTGTGGTGGCGCGAGCATGTACGTTGCAAAGCATAATGACCGACCAGTGATACAATAAGGAGATCATATAACATGTTTTTGTCGAACCAACATGGCACAAACATCAACACACAGTAGTCGAGAATAGACCAGATTCCGATCAATCTGTTATTTTTGGGATAGCTAGGATAACAAGTCAACGAACCAAATAGCTGGGAAGAGATTCAAATTACCATGGTTAACTCAAAAAAGCACAGACAGAATATTTAAAGCTAAAACGTTGAACCAACTAATTGATTGATCGATTTAGCAAAGCAATCTAAAGCAAAAAAACACGTTATCTCTAATTTTTTTTTGGGCAGAAGCTATCGGAAATATGAGATCTTCGGAAACATAGACAGACACGGAGAGAAAATATTAGAAAAAAATGAATGCTTTTAAGAAATTAAATGGTAACCAATAAATAAAATCCATCAAGATTTTTCTCTCTTCTTGAAAAAAAACCTCAGGTGTGTTCAAGAGAGAGTTGTGCGATAATAATCTGCTGCTATGAAAGCTCCAGGTATTAAAAGCCAAGTCTATTCTACTGATATTCCATAATAATCAATTAAAATTTGTATGTGTGCATGTGTTTTGTTGTATCTGTCTAAGTCTGTTTGCCCACCAGTTGATGGTCTTTAGATTTTGGATACTAGTAGAGCTCCGCCATCAAAATTCCTTCAGGTTTTTTTTTAAAAAAAAAGGAATCACTACTAATCGCTTCTGGCTGTAAATTGAATAGATTCAAGCCAAGTTCATCTGAACATCCATTAAAAATCAAAACCATGGGGGCATGATGCTCATCCAAAAAATAATAGTCAAACATCACCACCGACTAATGGATCTTGGCAGGATTCTGTAGCTTGAACAATAACTATTGATTCATTGAAAAAAACTTTAGCATTGTAGAAATTCATTCAAATCTTTTTTCAAAAGCAAAATTTTAAAGATCAACTCCAAGTTCAGCAATCATTAAGAAAATAATGATCCGTACCTTCACGAATGCTCACTGATTGATGGTCATGAACTGCTGAACCGAATTGAACCATCTGAAAAACCATAACGATTAGGCCTACAACATAGAGAGAATGATTCTCCGAAAACTCAGCACAAGAATTCAAAAACATAGTTGCCAGAAAAAAAAAATCTAAATTCCTAGCCAACGGACCATTTCAGTGTTGGCCTTTTAATCGCTCCGTTCTATTGTTGCTTGGTTCCTGCAGCAGTGGGAAGCCATCTCGATCGAGACAGTTAGTCTTTTATTTGGTCCGGCTAAAGTGCTTGGCACTTCTAGGGAAATCAGGATTTTTATCACTTTTCATCATGCACCACGTTAATCCTCTGCCACCAACAACAATGAGCTCCAAATTTCAAAGTCTGTGCGGGACCTCAACCAGGGTTCATGCTAATCAACTGTGTCCGACTGTCAATTACAATAGTGCACTACCCTGGCCGAGTGTGGAAACTCCTTTCCAGGTCCTGAGGATCATTCAAATGTAGATTTTTTTTGTTATTTGTCTATCGTGTCCTTTTTGACTTGAGGCGGAATGAAATTCAGCTTTCAAATTAAGGGATTAGCGTCATTCAAACCAAAAACGAAATAAAATGGTAAATATCTATAGAATGAACGCCAGTGTTGGTGACCCACAGGGCCTTGTCAAAACAGAGAAAATGTTTTGGGGCTAGCTCTAGTTTTGGTTTTCTTGTTGAGACATGTGTTGCAAAATTACCATTGCTTCAGCGACCATTTGATCCATCGCATCATGCGAGACATTCGAAAAAATTCGCTCTGCAAATAATTCAAAACCTAGCAATCTTCAAACAGTATTGGCGCAGACTCTAGAGGCGGGGGATTGTCATTGCAGCTAGTGCTAATATGTGATACAGAAGAGTCTCTTGTTATAGCTTTCCTTGGTCAATTCATCGTTAAAAACGATCAAAGTGGAGGACTCGAAATAAAACTGGCCAATCACAATTGATCTGGTTTGAAAAACGATGATTATAACATTGAATCATTTCGAAAATAAACACCCTTTCTGCTTTTACAGTGTTAAGTGTAGTTATTTTTTTCACTGTACTTTCCTAATGCATTTTTTCGTTTGGGGGTTGAACCGATTGCCACAAACAGTACATGGTAGCAAGGATTAGCGCATTAGGATGATCGATCTTTATGTTAAGCTTAACTTATAAGTGTTCTCCTTATTAGACCAGCCCTAATCAAGTTTCAAAGTTTAAAAAATGTATGCTGGCTTCAATTTAAATCTCATCAAATCTACCAATCTCATTAATTTTGAAAATAGATTCCATTGTTTCATCTGATTGGTGAAAAGTTCAAAGGCCCACCTCTGTGTTGGATTGGTACTACAATTCATACACATTTACATAAATCATAACTAGCAAAACAATACCTTGGGTTTTCAAATTGAAAAATAATTACATTTTGTGCGTATGTGTGTGTGTGTGTTCACCTGGGTGATCAAACTGGCAGGTAGGCCCACCAAACACGTGATGGTGGTGGCTGATTATCTTCTCGTTGGTTCTCTATTTGCATATTTAATTGTTTCGGTTTATTACTGTTGTTGGTTCCACCATTCAATCATTCGATTTGATTATTACCAAAGAAAAAAATCACAATGGACACCTTTAGGGATGATTGAATTTCAAAAGCAAAACATTGAGACAGACAGAATTGTAGAAAAGATGGTAGACATTCTAGAAAATGGTTCTAGCAATGGAACTATGGTGATCGAAAGTGATCAACGGTGATAAGATAAGAGCCACCATCTTTTCCCGATCAATCTAGCTATGTCCCACATCAATCATCATTATCAATGGCACGCTCGCATACAAACAATGGTTATGAATGTATAATGAAGTTTGGGATCCAAGAATAATAGCTTTGGGTCACCCAATGGTCGAATGATCTCTGTTAGTTTGTCCGGTATATATTTGTTGATATTGATAATCGGTTTGGTAATCATTCATCTGATCCTCATTTTGCAGAAGTAAAAGACTAACTTGATATTTAGGTAGATCTAGGCTTAAGGTTACTTTTCCACAAGGACTGTTACCAACAGGTGATCCATGATATTTGAGACCAGAAAACTAATCAATAAACAAATGGTCGAATATAATTTGATATCTAGGATACATACTCACACACACACACACACATGGGTCAGCCAGCAATTTGCAAATTTTCCAAAAAAAACAGCAATCCAGCAATCGTTTTGAATAGAATGGATTCTGTGCTAGAATAGATTGCATAGATTGTTGATAGTCACGCTAAAAACAAATCAATACCATCAAGCATCCAAGGCCTAGGACACGGAAATACACCAAGAGGCAATGTTTGTTTTCAAATGGGCCATTGGTTGATGGAGTAGATCACCTTTTCAGTCGAAACCAACTTCGTGACGGTTGGTTGTTAGTTTCGGTTAATTTTAGAAGATTTTTAGTTAGTCGGTAATAATTAATTTTCATTTTAAAATCTGCAAGATCAGTATTCTTCAGTATAAATCTAGTTGTTCACCCAAGCCATTATCAAAAGCAATAATAAAATAACAACAGATGAACATGATATAGCTCAAAACAAGTCTTAGATGAATCTAATTCTGGAATTTCGAAGGGGTGTGACCATTTTCTATCCAAACGCTACAAAATTTCACATAATTTTGCTTTAGGTCTAATTTATGAGATAGCCAAACGATGACCTGGTGTACAAATTTTATAGCTTACGATTTTCTGGCCGAAATTCATCGGAAAAATTGCTTAATTCACACTAAACCTGACAAAAAGAAAAATAGCCTCACAAAGTTGGTCGCCAATAATTCGTTAGGAAAACGTTTCTAAATCGGAAATTTCAAGCTTCTTCGAAAAGTAAAATCAACAGCCTTCAGTGTGCTTGTCTCTCAGGTCCTACAAGGTCCGGCTATCTGAGATAGGCCATGATCAAGGATGAGCTACTTAAAAAGTAATTGCAAGAAACAACCTTGATTGATTTAATGGCCTGACAATGATTATTCGTGTTGGTACCTTTGGACCATTCGAAAATGGACCAAGTGGATGGGCACTATTTTCTATGCTTGTTTTTTTTGAATCTCGTAATTCTTCAGGTTAATTGGCACATAAACAAATCAACAACCGTTGAAACCGATTTGCGAACCCATGGAAAATCGGGTCCAATAAATCTTTTTTCCTAGCCATTTATTATTGTTCCTATTCCTAGCTCAAGGCTGGATTTTAATTTTCCAGATTTTTTTCCTCAAAACTTTAATCGATTTGGATGGTTGAATCTAGAAACGTGCTGGAACGTGAACCAAATTCTAGTTTAGCAGATATTCATTTAAGAAATGACCAATAATTATAATATTGGTCTGCTTAAATGGATCAACATGATAATTTGAATATTTTGATGCTCCACTACATCTCATCGACTAACGCACACAAAAGAATTCTTAAATCTTGGAGCCGGTTGTGAAATGATTTCGGAAAAAAATTATCGGATAATTTGACCATGTAATTTTAGGCAATAAACCTTAAAAAAAGTTCGACCAAAGATCAATCTCTGTATATGTAAGAATGGTTGGCCAATAACGGTATTAGAGAATACTTTTACTCTGCCTGCGCATGATAATTGATGCTAATTTATTTTCTGCCCACCAAACTTCCCAAAATCGCCGTTATGGGCGATAATTAACCGGCCAGTGGAACGAAACCAATTGTGGAGAAACGGTGTTATTTCCCTGGTTGGCATCAATCAACCACAAACAGACACCCAAGTGTTAATAAGAAGAATGAATAAATTGTTCTCTTTTTAAGTATCTTATCAGACTACCCACTATCTTCGTTTATGGTCGTCAAGAAGCTAAAATCACCGAAGGAATTTCTTTTGCAAATTTAAATGTTGCTCTTGTCCAGGTGCCTTCAATGACTGAAGATTAGATGGATGGATGGTCATTATTCTGGACAATGGAAACCGTTCCATAAGAATGGGTCAAAAACGTCAAGCCCAGGGTTAAGCAACTTTTTTAATGACCGCCAATTTAAATTTTAAAAATTTTTGGGCGTACATAAAGTAGTGTTGTATGCAGACCTACGACGACATCTCTGGACAAGAGAAGAGAAATACAGCTTATACTCCTCCTTATAGTGTGTCTCGTCATCTGGTCAAATCATCATTGGACCAATCAGAGAGAAAAACGGTTCTTATAGGCGTCAAACATGCACAGACTTGTACTGGTTAAAGCTGATAGCTTTTCCTGGTGTTATAGCGTGTCTCGTCATCGGGTTAAATCATCACTGGGCCAATCAGAGAAGAATATAGCTTCGTCTCCTGTTTAGAGATGCTTGGTGGGCCGCATTAAAATGTTTGATAGGTCGCACGCAGCCCGTAGGTCAAGCCCATTGTTATAATGTAGGATGAAGCAAAAAATTAATCACAAAATCAGAATGAAATATAGTTAGAGGGGTGAATAAAACGCGTAGGTTACCAAGCACTATAAAAGCAATAATATGCGCACCTTTACAATTAAATTGTTTGCTGTTCGGTGTTTGGCTAATTACTTCTGACAAGTGGTGGAACACCCTATCTCCAATGGGTTCGTTTACCATTACTGCTATCAGCTTGGACTGCAGAATTTCAAAAGATGATCTTGTTGATAAACCATCTAAGTTGATCCGATTCTTATTCCCCGTCAAGTTCTCTACACCTTGCACCCAAATCCGATTGTTCTCATAAATCAATCGGTCGACCATTCCATTAAGCTATTGTTTTAGTTTGATGCTTGGCCTATCCGAAAACTTTAATTAACCTTTTCACTGCGCATGAAAAAATAAAATTCCGTGCCCGCTGTGCGCAATTTTTTCTAAAATGCATGCATTTGTACGTGTTTGTTCGCGAGTATACTCGTCTGGAGCATATGGGACACGATTTTTTTTGACGAGTATATACGTGTGGAGCAGTGAAAAGGTTAATCTTAAGAAATGGACAAAACAAGGCCCATTAAGTGAATCTTTTCCTGGTATTAGTGTGTTTGAAAAATTATTAGACCTTGTTTGGGTCGGCGGAAGTCTAATCCAAGCAAAATAAGAAGGATGAATTTAATTCAAGCTTTTCAATGCCAAACCTTTTCCTTGGAAACTATATGGTCATCATAGCTCTCTCTAGCACATATAATTATGGCTCATAAAGCAATCGAATATTCAGGGAAAGTGATTAGGCCAGGTAAAAGTTTGAAAAAAATTCAAGGTGTTGTACTTCCTGTTGTTAATTTTACTAATTCTTCATTTGGTTGGCTAATCGTGGCCATTTAAAAGTAAAGTTTTTCATCAATAAAACTAAACAATGCAACATTAAAATAAATTTAGATTCTCAACTGGCCAAATTTCCATTTAGAATTTAAAGATTGTTGCCAAAGTGAGGCCTGATCCAGTAAAAAATGATAATGGATTTTAGATGCTGATGCTCAGATTCAGAAGCTTCGATGTTCCACACCTAAAACGCATCACATCCAACCAGGTTGGGAGATGATGCAGAATAATGAATGAATAAATGAATATTCATCGCCAACCTGACTTGTTAGGTTCGGGAACAAGATTCGTTGGCTTCTTAAGCCACTGTTAGCGCAAGTTATGTGCCCAGCTTTACCACCAATGGTGGCCATGGACTTTGATGATAACCATAATCCATTATACTTGTTGGCTTGGCAACCTCCGCACATTTTTCGTTCCAGCTTTACTTAAATACGATTGTAAAGCTTGTTCTGGTTACATTCCAGCATTGAATAATGTCTTTATTTGTTTAATTTTGCTTTACAAGTCAGCAACCAAGAAAATTAGCTAATTTCACCTGGTTTTGGTAATCATCTCAAGGTTTGTCTGCTTGGTAATTGTGCACTTGTGGTTGGTTGGTTGGTTGTTTGTTTGGAAAACACCAATTATCCAACAACAGCCAAAAACAAACAAATGGAGATGGACCAACGTTAATCAAGAAAATGTTGATTTGTTTGTTCAAAACATTCGAGAATAATTCAAATACCAGAGCAAAGCAGCATCATGTTAATGTGCTAGTCTGGCCTAGAATGACCTTAACTAGCTACCTGCATTCATTAACCTTTTCACTGCTCCACACGAGTATATACGCGGCTTGTTTTAAATTAGTTTACTAATCAATACGACAATTTTAGCCTTATATTATTTACGTTTAAACACCTGAGAACGTGTTCCATCCTAAAAAACATATCCTAAAAAAAATGATTTTTACCAACTAAACACGAACAAACTCAAGCGAGTTTGCCATCATCTAACTTCATCAGACTGCTCTACACGAGTATATTCGCAAGGCTCATTTTATTGCGCAGTGAAAAGGTTAATTAACAATCAACCTGTCGTGTATGCTTGAAAATGAAGACCACCGTGATGGAAACACGAAAACAAAATCAAAAAGCCCATGGTTTATTACTGATCATCATCATCATCATCCATGGTACGCATCAAATCTATCGCGCGCTGTCGATCGAACCTGCCTGGTGCATAATGTGCTAAATGACAGGTAAAAGATGTAATTGCTCGATCCGTGTTTTCTAGCCCCAACCAACCAACCAACCAACCAACCAACCAAATGTAATCACCGGTCGAAGTTGTGGGGTAATACACTTGAAATCTATACCAAAGGAGTGGTGATCGTGGTGAACCGACCAAGTTGCTCTTGTAATCATTGTTGGTGTTCGAAAAGGCTCGCGTGAACCCTGGGCCTCCACACGAGATTATTGAAGCAAGCATGAACAGAGGCCATACCAAAGGTCCCTGAAAACCATATGCCAGATGAGAGATGAACTTATTGCCACACATTGAATCATCTGTCTGACAACACCGATAACAACAAGGCATCAGCCCTAACATACTGTAGTGTGGGTCAGTATTTTCAGGTAAAAAAAAATCTGTCGGGTCCTCAGAAAAAGACAAGCGTGAGAATGGAATGTCAGTGGTGGTGCTTGGTCCAGATGACTAATACGGTTGTTGCAAAAAAAAACACCACAAATGCTCGGGCATTGTGGCATGCATGTTGGACATATGTGCCCGCGCTTCGATGCCAAAGGTCAGGTCAATAGTTTCATAATGTATGAGTGCGTGTGTGGGTTTGGGTCAACAATTCAAATCTTAAATAAAAGATCAAATGGATACCAACTCTTTTCTTCCCATTCCACACCCTTGAACACCTATTTCACCTGGTGAAAGTATCAAATTATGATCAATAATTGACCGATTGCCCTTGGAATGTGATTGGAATGCTTGCCAGAATTGGCTGATAATGGAAATGTCCGAATTAGATCGCAAACACAGGCAGACTGATAAAAAAGACAGGTGCTAGGTCCATGTAATATTATTTGGTAGCCAATTAGAACCAATTCATTCTGAGGTTTGTATTGTTTTTTGTTGGTTGATGCCCCTACAGCATAGACAGACAACAAAGAAAGACAGACTAAGACCTTGGCCAGTGTTAACTAGATAATCACCATCGGGCTATTACCATTATCTTTATTTGTACACAATAATTCTTTGGAAATCTGATAAGCACCGACAAATTCGTGGAAAAACACGCCGCAATATAATTTAGAATTGCTGATCTCGTTAAATGTACAGATTTGAAATGTGTACCTGCGAAAACAATTGACAAATTTTCGAAAAGGCTCAGTCTGTCTTTTTATGACAATTTTGATGGGATTCTTGAATCGTACCATTCTAGGTTAGCGTCATGCGTAGACGTGCTAACAGATGTCAAGCGGGCAAAACCGATTTAAAATTGTGAACGATTCAAAAAATTTACCCGAAAATTCAGTTTATTTTTTATGGCACACACACACAGGCACATTTTGTCAAATTCACATCAATGTACATTGAAAAAAAGAATCTTGATGAACATGGCAGATGATTACATGATTAAAATTGGTTTTCAAGCCAAATCGTTGCGTTTGAGGCTTTACTTCCAAAAAGATCCATTCTATCTAATACTATCTAATAATGTCTAATCTGAGTTCCAATATCGAAAAAATTGCTCGTTTCTTCAAAAACAAATTAATTCATTACTTACATTCATGGAATATCGATTGATTAAATTGATTTCGATCGATTTGATTGATCCACGTCCCGGATTTTTGAGAAACGGTGGGAAGAGAGGCGTGTTTTTGAATTGGGTAGATGAGTGGTTGTTTTCCGATTTGGCAAATCGATGGAAAAATCCTATTCGGCATTATTAGATTGTTTTTATCTGTTAGCACTTGTCCCACAGGTATTTTCAGAATGTCAAGCATATCGGATTTATGTGTGCCATGGGTCAATCGGACAATTTGGCCCCCTTCTTCTGAAAAGATTGTCAAGTGCCATTTGAGAGCCGGTGTTTATCCAAATGAAGTGAGTTAATCTTAATGGTTAACTTGACTTCTAGCGGGATGATTTCGTTTTTAAACGTTTCTAACCCTAACCCTAGATACAAACCCTCAATGGTCAAGATTATATTTGCTCATCACAGTATGAAATATTCGCCTACATCATTAACAATCTTCGATGCAGGTAGCAACATGTTTGATAGAACAATTCTCGAAATTAAACGATTCGTTTTATCCAAAGTTTAACGTTGATCCGGTGCGATGAAAATTTTGGTGGTTCCTTTGTCAATGGTTCCTTTAATGGAATCCTCAAGTATATTGCCGACAAGGTTAGTTAAATTGTTTTTTTAAAAATGCCCACCAAACTGAAACATTGATTGCTGCAGTCGATTGATTTAGTTCCACACGAATTCTCATTTACAACGGATCGTGCACGAATTCTGGATTTTGAATTCTCATTCCCCCAGGGTCATAGCATTTGTATATTAAGTTACAGGAAAAAATTTCATTCACATGATCCATTCAAAATATTCTACTCTTTCGAATGGCGGATATGGTTACTAATTCTGATCTCCTTCCTATGCATGGGGTGGATCTTTTTTTTGGTTAGATTCATGAAAGATAGCGTACCAAATAATTCATGGCCTTTGCAGCAAATATTCCATGGTTATTTGAATTTATACACACTCTCTCTTGGACAATTTTTGCATGATTGGCCACATCACCGGATACGTGACCACCACCATTTTCCTATTGATTCTGATCGAAATCAAGTAAAATCAGCGCAGCAAATTCTACGTTATTCATTGTTCTTGTGGGTTTTTTGTGCACTTGTATTACGATGGCTTATATCAATCGATGTGGTGGCTTTTTTGCTATCAGCATCCGAAGAAAACATCGATACATTCAAACAGATCGGGTTCGATCCAGCTTATGCTGATTATAAACTGTTTGTGGAAAAAGGTTCATCAACCGAGAGGCTATTTGTTCAGGTAAGATTGCCCAAAGATGAACATTGAAGGTTGAATTAATAAAAAAAAGTGTTTTTAGAGATTTCCGGAAATGAAACATCGAATCATTAAAATTGGTTATGATCAAGTTAGCGGATTAACAGTAATCAGCAAACTGGTCCAGGAAAAATATGTCATGATTTCTGGCCGATCTCGTGCCAAAGCTATAATCGATTATTACCATAATATGGATTTTCATGTCTCTCAGGAAGGATTCTATTCATTGTTGGGCAATTTTGCTATTAGAAAAAACATGAATCCCGAACTTAAACGACTATTGATAAACCTGTAAGTTGTCTTTAGATCATCTATATGACTAACAAATACCATTATTTTCGTTGATGGTTTGCTTTGCTTTGCTTACAGTTCCAAAAAAATCTATTCTAGTGGTATCTATGCCAAATTGAGACAAAAAACAATTCTCATCAATTTGTTGAGAGTGAGATTGAAGCTGAATCTTGGTGATCCTGGAAAATTATATTTAAATCAAGGAAATGTGGATGAAGATAATAGTCCAGATGATGATGAGTTGATGCGAAATCAAACAAGCCAAATAATCCATCACCGATCTGCATCCTTTTTATACAGCATCATTAATCTTTATCTGATCGGTATAATATTCTCCGCCATATGTTTTGCTATAGAATGTGCTCGGTTTGGTTTTCAAAAAATTGTTCATTCCAAAAATCGTCTCAAAATCAAGAGTTCAATATCCATGTTCTCTAATTACAGTGTTAATACCATATTTTCAGAAAAACATTTTTATCCTCACCTTGTTCATCGACGATCAAATGTCACTTGTTGAATATTGTTATTGTAGCACAATAATCATAATAAAAATTAAATCATTACTTTGGGCGTGTTCCTTGTTCTTCATGCGTGCTTTTGTTCTATATCTCTCTCGCGCGCTCGCTCTCTCTTTCTCGCTCTTTTGTGTCTTTCAGTTCCCACCTCCATGCGTGCAAGGCAACATTAGAGATGCATCTAGGATGAGAGGGCGGTCGTTGAATGCCAACCTCTTTCAGATGACAGCAGACAACGACGACGAATCATCGAGATTGTTTGAAGCTAATAAATCTTTTCTGTTTCAATGCAACAGTGCGCAATGCATTAAGTGAGTGAGTGTAGGAGATAGGAGAGGCAACAAGACAATTTCAGCCAATCAGAACAATCGAAACAAGCAGCCTTTAGGCTAGCCTAGACTTTGCCAACCAAATGGTCAAAAAATAATTAATGGATCAATCAGTGAGTAATTAGCCAGAGAAGAGAGTTGAAATGGTTTATTCAAGCTTCGAAAGACGAAAACGACCACCATGGATCATGACAGCCAGCGTAGACAGATCGATAGCGTTTGGGTTATTCTCGCGCGATGTGTGTGGTAAATCAGCGAAATGTAAAACAAAACCAGATCAACACAGCAATACCTTTCCTTTAGTGATGATTTGTTTTTGCTTGACCCGAATTTCAGGATACTGAAAACAAACTTAAAAACTGTTCAATAAATCAAAATCAAATACTAAACAAAAAATTTTGTTCTTGCCCTTAATCTGTGTGGTTGGCACAACCACCACGCAATGATATTTTTTACTAGAATCATAATCGGATTAAGCTCACATAGGAATTGGTTTATCTATTTGAAAGAAATGATTGAATCGAAAAATGAATCTAATTGACTTGTCAAATATGGATTTTGTGTTATTGTTCTTGTTTCAATTGTATTCATTCCTCTTCAATCCTCATTCAACAATTTCGAATTTGCATAGCACATATATCCTACTAGGTTGTCACAATATGCACAAAAGGGCCAATGACATGTTTGACACAGAGGAAAGTCCGGGAAAGATTTAAGATTTTAGTGTCTTATATCCTACCATTCTTTCAAATTAGAGCCCTTAAAATTGGCCTGATTAGAAGACAATCAAAATTTTTCATGAATTCAAAGCGATTTGAAGCAATCCGTACTATCAACTATTCTTTGGGATCACAATAAATTGACCAATCAATCAATGATGACCTCTCAACAGTTTGACAGCGTGATGAAGAGTGTGTGGTGTGCAGGTACTTTTACCTTGAAGGGTCTTTTCCTTGTCACCCGGTGTGTGCTTGGGGACATTATCGGTAAACATCTTTTCTAGAGTTTGGCAATGATAACAATTCTGGTTTGGTGTTGGCAATATTCTAATATAATCTTGGGCTTATGCCAGATGAAAAATGAAGGAAATGTTATAAAGTAATCACAATCTAAGTTGGTGTATTTCACATATGTCAGCCAGCTTTGAAATCTGTCTGATTTTTTCGTTTTCTCAAATAAATTATCTGGCCAATATAACTTATCACCTTGAATGAAAATTAAATAAAAAGACAGGTATATTCGAGCGAAATCGTTGGTCGAAAAGTATGTCCTGCTCCCATAATATCGATATGTTTTAAAAGTTTTTAAAGGTAGGTAGGTGTTTAACACACCGCACCGAGTTCGGGTTATTTGTTCCACTGTCACCGTTGAATTTGAACCCTTTTAGATCTCATTTAGAACGTCTTTCAATAAATTTGTGGTGGTGAACAGACACAAAAGAACCCCAGTGCGGTGTGTGGGTAGCGGTTTGATTTGGTGACATTTTTTTATATGTTTGGCCTCTCTTTACAAAGATATCTTTCAAACTGTTAACCCGGGCACATTTTAACCATACTCGAACGGTGTCACAAACACCATCTTTGGCCGATTGAAGTTCGGGTGAAAAAAATTGGTCCAGCTGTGTCACAATTTTGTGGTGCACTTCAATTAAAATCAACAGCTTCAACAATAATTACATCAGTTTGAATCAATGATTGCTACATCATGTCACAGCTTCCACAATCTTACCGTGCCCATCTCAGTCGGGGCGGTTAGGTCGTGGAACCATCCAGCATTATAAAATGCCAATTTTATGCTTTTTTTCGCTTTGGATTCAAATTTCGATCAATTCAAACACCGACCACGCTTTTTTAAATATTATATTTACATATTAACCTAGAAATGTTTTTAGAATAACAAAAAGCTTTCAAATTCACTGAGGATTGCAAACCGAAAAATAAAGAAAGTTGTCACTACAAGGATAGACACAAATAGTGAATCAATTGTTATATTCAGCTAGCTGGTTAGTGAATCAATCGAAACGTTATCGGCGGTTAACGTGTGGTGATTCAACTCTGGCTTCAAAGTCCCCAGAACGCAGGAAAGGTTCCAATGCCTTTGTGGCGATCAATAAGCTTTGGAGCGTTTCGATAAAAATATTTTCATGCTTTGGACATATACAAGGACAATGCAAAAACTGTCCATTTGTTTTCGCTACCGTCGACGCCACAATACAACCATTGTCCAAACATGCATGTGTGTATTTATGCCTGAATGAATAAATTCAATCGATTGATGCGTTTTCTTTATTCTTCTTTTTTCAGTCGGGCTGAAAAACGTTGAAGATATGTTTGCAATGCGCGGTAGACATGCAACAAGTACCGGTCGAGACCACAGTTTTGACCGACAGGAAACTCAGAACAGAATCTGTTTGACTTCCTATCGGAGCAAACATTTGTGGATGAAACCAAATGAATTTTTCTGACCACTTGACCGTGGATGCAGTAGGCGGGCTGAAAATGCCCATACCTTTTGTTGTTGACATGGGATGGGATGTCCTGATGTGCAAGACCCACCGGACAGGTGGTTCAGTTTGTCGATCTGTAGGTCGATCACTTGCGCAGCGTTGTTTACAACTTTGGTAGGCCACCGCGTCAAAGAATCAAACGACAATAATAATCGTACATGATTTGACGGTAAATTATTTGTGTAAGTAATAAATCAAAAACATCCATGTCTGTTTGGTTCAATCTTTGCTTTGCGATTCTTTTGTTTCGAGTTTGAATATGACCGCGGCAGCTACCAAATGTAAATATAACAAGAAATCAAACAACAAACGGTGTTTCAACCACCATCAATAACCAAAATCCAAAAAAAATGTTGCGTTAGAAGAAGAATAATAATAATAGCCTAATCACAATCAGTAGTTATTGATCAAACATTCACAATGCATACACCACCGGTTACACGTATACCTTTTATGGCCAAATATGTATTCAAACACCCGAAACAAATCTTGGAAAAATTGTAGTCATATATACTGGCCAATATTGGCCCAAATGATTGGCATTTATGTGCCGTGCTTGTATGATAATGTACATATGTTCAACAACACCAACAAAACAACAAATACATTGACTGGAACCTTAACAACAGAAGGACAATGTCCAGGTATGTTCCAGATTGTAGTTGGCATAACTTATAAACACCAAGAGCAAAAATTTGAAAAGTGTTAATCTTTTGTTTCCACTGTTTGCTTGGCGAAACGTTCCGAGAGGTCAAGGTGTGATCGGGGAATATATTGTTCTTGTTGGTTCAAATTGTCCTCAAAGGTGTCAAAGGTGTCATACACATTTAACTGCTTAATTGTGTCCATTAAAAATATAGTTGATAACTAACACCCTTTGGGACAGAGGAGGCAGAAAATCAATCAATACAATACCTTTAATCAACATTCTGTCGTTGATTCTTAACGATTTTCGATTAGAGAATGAGATTTGAAAAAAAATTTAGGAGGTTTGATTTGTTTTATGCATGATTGAAGATTGGTGGGTACCAGTGACGGCGGGAATATTTCTTATAATGAATAACCAACAAGGGTTTGAACTGGTTTTTTATCTTCACTCCATTACCTTTTCAATTTGAACATTGGCCATCAAGGTAGGCTTTGCGACCCAAGAAAGAAGCTAGACCAAAACATTCCGATTGATTGAACCAGATGCATTGGAACAAAAGATGTTCAACAGAACGGTTCACTGGTTCCACAATCAAATTTTGCACAAACCAATGAATTTGTCTACCAGTGCAAAACTCTCACACCTAATTCCCGATCAAGTGCAAGGTTTTAAATCAATTTATAACCCAAATCATTCTGGCCCAATGGTTTTCCATAAATGGTCGCAGTAACAAATAAACATGTACAACCCAAGAAACAAATATCTGCCCATGGTAAAATAAAGACATGGACATAGTTGAAAAGAGACCAAAATCGACACAATAATAATTTTTTTATTATTTACAAATATTTTCAATCTCAATCTCAATCACTAATAATCAAAGGTAATGGCTTGAAAGATCGACAAAATTTCTGGATGGTGAGCGATTCCGAATTGGTGATTGCTTAATTGAATCAAAATGCTAGTTTCCTAGTGTAAGCCCCAAGTTTTAATCGAATAATTAAATTGAGACGTTTCGGTTTTGTATAAATTTAGCTGTTTTGTGCATCCAATGTTTCCTTTATTTTTGTTGGCCGAGTTTCTTAGTTCATGGTGCTTGAACTTCCGCTTTGTAAAAAGGCTATAACTAATTTCAGCAACCAACTATAGTTTATCGAGAGATATCAAAACTTCCACCATTGAAAATTAAATTAAACTGTGTATAACCCTCCCTTGTGCAAGTTTTACACCGGAATTGTTGAGCCGAACTTGGGATTAGCTTGGATGGTCTTGAAAAAATTGATTGCTTCAAATCTAACCAAACGTCAATTATATGTGTGTTAATTTCACGTGTTGGAAAAGCTCATTGAAACCGCAAACGAAGCCTAGTCATTACAAATTTTCCATCAATACTGGTTTAAGTTCCGCTAACATCAATCAAAAAAATTTTGTAAGTTCGCTCAACAGTTGGATTAAAAAAGTTAAGCAAAAAAATTAAATGCCATCATCTTTAGCAGGCACAATCTGTCCAAATGGAAACAGCCACGGTTAGCAACGAAGGGCTTTGCCAACAAAAAAAAGCACTGATGCTCGATCCATCCCCAAAAACCAAAGAACGTCTGGCTCGATTGGATTTAAATAAAATACAAAACAATTTCTATGATAAACTATCAAGAGTTTATGACCATTTCAAACAAATAACTTGGTTAGACAGAAACAATTTGCCAGCAAATGATGCACTTAAAATGGCCAATGATTGTAAGGGGTTGAGTTAGGCAAAGGCCGATTCAAATAATCATTTTTTTCTGATTTTATGGCCTAGGTCAATTGGCTAAAGAAACAAGGCCAGCGGCCGGTGTAGAAGGAGATGAAGTGTTCAGTCATCCAAAGCACGATGAAATGATCCAAAACAACTTCATGGACAATGTTGATGAAGCCCTTTCAACAGGTGACATGAAGAAACGGAACAAGGAAAAGGAAATGGAAAGATTGAAAAAGATTACTTATGAAACCTATAGAAAATGCTTGCAATCATACGGTTATAAATCCGTGGGTTCCAATTGGTTTCTGGCTGAGGGTGGATTCGGCGCAGTATTCCGCGTAGAAAAGAAGGGCGTTAAATATGCAGTGAAAGTTGTGTCCAATGTTCTATTTAAGATTAAATATGAAAAAAAGAACTTCAATACGGTCAAGATGCGCTCCAGATTCTATAATGAAGTGGACATAATGAAACAAGTGTCACACCATCCTAATATAATCAAATTGATTGATTGCTTTGAGGAAGATATCAAATGTTCCGGAATAATGTGCCCAGGCAGCTTTACCACTACTGATCAGAATGATGTTGCCAATGATGAAGTGGAGAATTGTGCCGGTGAAAAGACCAGTCAAAATGATTCGGTATTCAAGAATTATTTTATCGTTATGGAATATGCTGATTCTAAAACACTGAGCTATCATCTGAGAAAGTACCGAAGCTTAGATGAGATGGTGGTCAAAGAGATATTTAGCGATGTTATTAGTGCTGTTCGTTTTCTGCACAAGAATCGAATAGCCCATCGGGATATTAAGCTTAGTAATCTGCTATTGCAACGTAAACGAGACAACAATGGTCATGCAGTCTCCCGTCGATTTAATTTTAAAGTGAAACTTTGTGATTTTGGCCTGAGCACTGTTGTGGATGATAATGAAGAGGAGGACGCCTTCCTAAAACCGGTAGGCACATCACTGTACATGGCGCCCGAAATTCTTCGAGCTTATTATTTTTATTCGGAAAAAGATGTTGACATGATAGCACCGTACAGTGCTTTGAAAGGAGACGTCTGGGCATTGGGTGTTTGCATGTATTATTGCCTGCATGGTTGCTATCCATTGGATTTGTCCCGTTTCAACAGCAAACAAGAGCGTTTGGATGCGTTGCGGGAAATATTCCTCATCAAGGACCGCAAATTATTCAATGAGAAAGATTATGTCCTTGATTATAGCAAGAACATCTACAATGAGCTACGTAATTATAATTGTCGATTAAGCGCTAATTGCAAAGATGTTCTCTCCCGAATGTTGAATGTAGATCCAAATAAGCGCGCCAACATTGATGACTTGTTTCACCATTGTTATTTCCAACCGGTAATGATGAAGAACAGCAATAGGTTTATGTTGGATCGTTTTGCTACCTCTTAAAAATTTCTACTATTAACATAATACAAACAACACACTTTTCGAAATGCTGTTTGTTGATTGGTGGAATTTTTTTTGTCAGAAAAATTTTAAGGCGTTTTCTTTTATGTAACGTTTCAAAGTGAACCTCACAACGATACATTAATCGCTCAATTAACGCACAGTTTGACTCCTCCTTGCTTGAATAAAGTGAACGAAGTGGGTGGATTCAATAGCTTATAATAATAATAGTAAGCGATTTTAGGATGTGCTTTTGTACAGTATATCACGCCATTTACTCATTAATTTCACTCTACTACACTGCTTGCCAATCAACCAATGATGGTGAAGAGCAATTGCTCATTGGATTAACGACAATCACATAAGAGCAAAAAGCAAAAGATCCGTTGATTTGTACAGTGCAAAGACACAGTACAGTACAGTGTACTTCAAGAGTGATATATTGTTCGTGCAATGTAGATCAAATGCAGACCCAATTTAATGATAGTTTTGCTTGGTCTTGTTATTTTGATTTGAAAAATTGGTTTCTAAACGATGGCGGCACTTTATGCATTTGAATTAGCTCACTAGCGCCATCTATTGGAAGACCACAAGAATCTGGCTATTCGATTTGAATTTTAAAAAGAATCTTTAGGGATGCTAGTATTATCGATAAACAGGGTAAAACCGACCAGCAACAAAATCGCAATAGGTGGCCTTTTTGATTTCGTCTACTTTATGTTAGTGATCATAGTCATAATTCATATTTAATAGACGATTCTCGAAAGTTGTTCGGTTGGATGTTTGTTGAATCCAAATGGTAATTTGTCAAAATCTGGTTTTTTTTGGCAGCATTCAGCTAAACAAACGATCATTGTGTGTGCATTTGAAAGCGGACATGGACCCATGTGGCCATTCAACGAAGAAATCTCGATGTGGACCGATTATCCACATCAAGAATCAAGCCAAAAACAGTAAGGTTGGCGAGATTTTGACATCTCAATTTTGGCCAATCAAAATTCAATAATCATGACGGTGATAATTGATGATAATGTTTGACACCTCTGTGTGCCATATCTGCTACACGGGGAACTTCGAAGATAGGCCAATGCAAACACCTTGCCAGAAAAAAATGAAATCCACGAAAATAAAGCAAGATTAATCGGTATTGCAGTTCCGTTTTCACAACGTTCATGAATTCTCGACTAAACAAAGCTAGTTTGTTTGATTCAGGCGAATCATCATGAGTGCATCACTAGAAAATATGATTTTCGGAATTCGGTCTGATAAATTATGATATCAAAGGTGTGTGAGAATCGTCTTTGGATTATACATGTCTGCGCAATAGTTTATGTGCGTGAATTTTCAGCCAATGATAATAAACTAGAGTCTGTTAAAAGGTTTGCCGGCTAAATTCCGGGTGGCTGATACAAGTATCAACATATGAAATGATTCAAGAAAAAAAGAAAGTCGCCACTATGGCATTCATTCAGGCCATCTTTGCTTTCAAAATACTAGTCTTTCAATTCCGAATGAATTTGATGCCTGGTACATTCAGGTGCATTCACCTTTACATTTGATGCCTGCTGATATTTGGCAAGACCCAAAATCTTGATTCAGGTTTCATGTTCTAAGTTTTTCGAATTGGTACCTATTCGCTTGTGGTCAATTTCGCGCTTTAGCTTTTGTATATTTTTTTTAATATTTTCCAGAATGTTTATATGAGGTTCAAGTTTTGAAAAGCGTAAAATTATGGCTTGCAAACATCAACCACCATCAATGTCCCGATGAATGTCGACTGTCTTGACTTGAGAATGATTTTTCTAAAGGTTGGAATTACTTTGAACAACTTGCAACCATAGACAAAAGTCAATATTGAATTTTCAAATTAAGAAGTTCTACTAGAGAAAAAGTTGTTAAATTTGGCACATTCTTGTTGAGAGAAAGAGCCGATAACACCTAGCCAACAGTTGTATTTGTGTGAATGTGTATGCAGTGAATCTAATTGTCTAGGTTGAAACGAGACAATATAATAATAGTTATGATCATATAACTGAAGTCTTTGAAAATATAAAGCTTCAGCAGCAGGTCATCATCTCAATTCATCATCTGCACCGGCTTTTTGATTGGCCTTTCTGACCAAACTTAAACAAACACGTTGTTTTCCAAGAGAGAGGGAGTGAGGAACATTGCCACTGGCCAAAAAAAACAAAAGTTTTTTCGAACATTCTCGGCGGCGGTTTCTGGTGTTCGAAAATCTAATTTATAAAAACTGCAACCTGATAGAATTATGATTAATTAGGATCAATCCTTGGCTCGAATCTAATTTTAAAACGAAAATACGACAGAAATCGATCATGGACTATTTTATTTCAGAATTTTTCAGGTATCAATCAAGTTGTCAGTGTAAGAATATAGATGGCCCTGACCCAGGGGCTCCCAACCTTAGAGCCGAACTTGAAGGAGAAATTGAGAGCTTTAGCGTTGCCCACGTCCAATGCGTTCAAAAAGTCCATCCTAAAATCGCCTATTATTAATATAATAAGCTATTGAATCCACCCACTTCTCCTCTTTGTTCAAGAAGCAAGGAGGAGACAAACTGTGCGTTAATTTGTCGTTTTGAGATTGACTTCACTTCTGAGTCACATAAAAGCAAACGCCTTAAAATTTTGCTGAAAGAGAGATGGGAAGAGAAGTTAGGATGACTGACAACGTAGCCTCCTCCTTATTTTTGTTCTATTTCTGTTGTTCCTAGTGCTCCATGTTCATTGGCGCTTAGCTGCAATGTTATCCACGGGTTGGGCATCTCTGCTCTAACCAATCACATTGGGTCGGGGACTGTCTATCAGAAAAAAAAACTAGTCGAATCAAAGCAATTGAATTGTCATTGGACGAACTGAGGTTGCTCTTCAAATGTTTGACAGCAACCGCGGTTTGATTTATCAATGGAAATTGCCAGGTTGTGGTTGAATCTAATTACCATGTGGACTGTTGTGGTTAAGTAATGAAACATTAACACCTGAAGTTTCCATAAAACTCGAATTTTGAAATATTTGCTGAAAAATTTAGGGTGACCTTCGAATCATTACATTATTCCTTTAAAAGATTTCAAAAAGATTCAAGATTCGAGAAAATTAATTACATCCATTCTAGCTTTTTTTTGCAAGAATGTTAAACGGACAGAATCTCTAAGAAACTTCGCCATATAATCAATTATGTAACACCTGGGTCTAGGGATCTTTGAGCATTTACACTGCCTGGCTAAGCAAAAAGATAAGCTATTGGACGTGTAAGATCAGATTTGATCTGAAACGAAGCCTAAGGAGATTAATGAATCAAATCTATCTGTGCATAAAACTCTGCACAAGTGTTTGCAGGAATGAATATATTCACGATAATTAAAAGCGAGAAGCTTTCAGAAAGATTCTTGATGATTTCAATATGATGTAGCTGTGAGTGGCCAAGTTCGAAAGCAACAGGTTGAACTGATTGGCTGACACAAAATTCTTAATTCAATTATATGTGGGAGCTTAGCTTGAGCTTTAATTAATATTTTTCGACCATCTTTTTTCCTATACGATGTTCATTGGTTATTAGCTTATTATCATCAATCAAGATTTCTAATCAGATTTGTCACACACTTCAGTACGGCGTAGAATACGTTTGTTTTGCATTATGCAAGAATGAGATGAGGAGCAAGACAGGTAAGTTGACATTCAATTAAAATTAGATTAATCGTTTATTTTCTTCATACATCGAATGTTGTGCTGCGTTCAATTTTGCGGTTCCCCATTTCTCTTCGGCCAAACTTGATTCAGTTCCTATGATTGGTGCCAAACTCTCTCTTTCTCTCTCTCACTCGCTTCTCATGTTTCTCATGGAGAAGGACAGTGTATGAGATTGATTTTTTCGAAAGAATAGTAATTTCTAGACATGGTTTCCAATCCAAACCAATATAACAGATTGATTAATTGAATTGTGATTCGAATCAATCGATCAATTTTGAAATTCAAACCCCTACAGGATTTACTTCGTCCCAACAGACCATTCGGAAACAGGTTTGTTTTATTGTGAATTTCCTATTTGTCGAAATTTACGACTAGCTCCAGCAACCCGAAGTTTTGGTTCATTTATCTCTTGTTCTTTATTCTTCTCCTTTGTTGAACGAGTTTTGAGTCTTTGTTTTACATTTGAAAACCCTATGTTCCTATTCAATGTATCCTATGTTGCTGGACATACACCATTTACGAGGAAAATCAATGCAGGGGTGATGAACAAAATGCCTTAAGAAAAAAGTCGAAGCTCACCTTTCTTTTGTTTTTTTCTCGTTGATTTGATTTTTGTTTCATACCAATGGCTTTTTCACACCCCCTGGGTATGAGAAAAAGTGCGATCATTACTGAGGAAGGCCGGGATAGACTTTGCAGAAGAATAATCAGGAACGTTCACCCAAATCGAACAAGAAGAAGAAAAAGGAAAAAAACAAAATGGAGAGCAGGTGATGATAATCGGTATATATGCTGCAATCAAAACCAGACCAAGTCCTCCGGGTTGCCGTAGTTCATTTGGGCTAATTTTTTTTTGGTGTGCATGTATTTGCGCTCGCCGACGCATTTCTACAAGCCGCGCTTTCAATATAGACGCACCTATTATTTATTCCTCGGTTTGTTGATGCGCGAATATTCAGTTTTGGATAGATTTTAAAAGCAAGTAAGTTATTGCCTCGGTGTCCAATCCATATTTCAAGCATTGCAAGTTTTTTGTTGTTGAAGCTTTTAACATTTTGGCTAGCTTGTTGTACTAATTATTACCATTTGAGTCTGGCGAATCTTCAGAATGATTTGTTTGGTTGCATTGCTGCTGTTCGCTTTCATTGCTGCATAGGTTGATAATGCGTATTTTCGATAAGGTTTTTGGCCATTTAAAGACTGTCAAGCTTACTTTACAATCTAATAAAGTGAAGTTTGAAACATTTGGCCGGCTAACAATGGTGGTCAACGCATTTTGATAAAAACCGATGAAAGTTTGCGAGATCACACCTCGAAACCCGTACCCTATTTGGCGCCTGTTGACATTTCAAAAGACGCGCACTTCCACCTTTTCCAATAACAATGAATCTGGTATGTCCAGTTGATTGTTGTTATAAAAACTGACCATTCTGATTGAAACCAACCACAATGCCTGTGATTTGCTTTGTATGGTCCTCTGTTGCATTGATTACAAAGCAGTATAACTGCATTCCATTGTGTGTATAACTTCCCGCCTTGGGTTAATTGCAATTTTTGTTGAAACCACCGATGGTCTATTGTCTTGTTGGTCAAAATGTGAGTTTGTTCGAATCATTTGATCTTCAAATTGAAAGGCTTTCCAATTGAGGCTTCTGGTGACTGAATTTTACTTTTCGGTAAACGATAGCCAACACAGCCTTCTGGTCATTCTTTTGGGTTGTATCCATTGACAACCATTCTTGGCCCATGTTGAGAGATCAAAGCGGAAAATTTGGCTTCTGCTAAAATTTCATCCATAACCTATCGAAACGATTGTTTCCTAGGTGCCAAGAGAACTTGGTTCTGACCTGTTGACTTTTGTTAATTTCAAAAAGACCTAAACATAACTTTTCTAGATTTGTCTGTAAAATGAAACTAGCCAGGACAAAATTTTCGATCCCATGCAATTCAAATCATTTGCCTTCATGTAAAGGTGTATCAATAGATTTGGATGGCTATTCAAAAATCACCGGCAATCAATTGTGTGCCTAATTTGAAATGAATCCCCAATGTCACTTCATATTTCGTTCCATATGTCAGTATACTTGGGCCATACTGATGGTAGTTCTAGTTGACTGGGACAATTAAGTGCCACTTAACGGTTAAACGAACCTTTTATTCCGTTTCTTGGTGTTACTGGTTAATATTTCTCGGGTCTACTTTTCGATCTCGGTTTACTGAGAAAAAGACTGCCAACATGGTAATGGAAACTTCTTTAGCGAATACAATTAATTCATTAATGACAAATGACTTTCCCAAACTAAAGTAAGAAATGCTTGGGAAACCATCTGCACCTTCGATGCACATTGTTCAATAATGAACAACATTTTTCAGGTGTTGGTACAAGCCTATATGCAGTTAATTAACAAGTTCTGTTGTTCAATCTTCACCACATCATCCATTTTGACTGTTAAGTAAAGTAGGTGAATTTTTTTTCATTATCAAATCGACTTTCAAGCACTATTGCGCCAGCATTTTTTTAGTGCGAACAATATAAATTCTGCGAAAAAAACTGAACCGGATCTACGTGTTAGAATATGGCTGCGTGGCTACTGATTGTGATTCTTACTGAACGTGATCGACACCTAATTATCACTCAAAACTTGTTTGGGTTCTGCTACGATTGATTCATTGAAGAGAAATGGCCGAAAAAGAAGTGCCAAATCTCATTTTAGAATGAATCGTGATTGTCGCTCTATTAATAATTGGTTAATAATTTGTCGATTATATGCTGTAACAAACAAGGTGCCGACGTTAGCTCTCATTTCTTTTAATTAATTGGATTCGGATTGGATCTAAACTAGTACTAGTACACCTGCGGAATCAACCTAAAAAACCTTCAATCCGAAATTCCCCACTCCTTGCTTAACCATTCGCAAGGTTCCTAACATGATTCGATAAAAGAATGCCTTCCGAATACCTCACCTTGCATTATCGAACAGATATTGGTCACTTTTTATGTGCCATATGCTCTGAATTGTTCGGTGGATGAAAACCACGAAAATGGTCGGTGAGCAAGCTTGGTCATTCTAAAAAAAAGACAAACCGTAACTAATTTCCCTACGATTCGATACGGCCCAAACGGCTTCGACATTTCAAAATAAATTTTAGGTTGGCAGATATCTGGCCAAAGGTCACTTCTTTTGTTCTTGATTTTTGAGAATTTACCGCAAAGTTTTTCCAAAAATGGTTCCGTCTAACAACTTGTCGAATAGTCATCCGCACCGCAATATTTCCTGATTACGCATCTCATCAACATTCGATTTCCTAAACGCGTGTTGTTAAATTCTATCATGGCCAAGTTTTTGGAGTAAAAGAATTCATACTTTCTAATAGACCGAAGAGTGTTTTGTTAGGAAAATCGATTCGGTTTGGTGAGCCTGAACCTTTTGCCCAAACAAGCCATTGTAATTGAGACAAATTAAAATTAACTTCCAGAAACTCCTGAAGCAACCATTCCCTAGCCATTTTTGGCACCAATTATCGCCGCCTACACCTACAGTAATGGCAACCGTCCAATTGAAGTATTTGTATGTTACTGTTACACTGTTACACTTATGTTACCCACTTCTAAGGATTTTGAAAACGGAAATAATTGATTCTAAACGGTCTATTTGTTGGTTGTTCTCATTGATCACGACTGGATAGAAACAAAAAATTCAAACCCCAAGTGAAAATAAGGCGGTACCCACATCCAATGCGTCCAAAATGCGCATCCTAAAATCCTATCCTATCCTCCTATCGGTTGAACACCAATCATCATCGCTTTCATACTAAATACTACCAAGAGCTACAAGTCTAGTACAAAATGAATTAAATTGTAGCGCAGAGAAAAAGAGGAGCTAAGATGAGTGAGAAGGTAGTCTCCTCCTTATTTTTGTTCTATTTCTGTTGTTCCTAGTGCACCATGTTCATTAGCACTTAGCTTCAAGGCCCACCTATCGCTCTAATTGTTGTTTAGATGAGAAATAAATCGAAGGCGGGATTAAAAGATTAGCATTATGTTCAATATCGTCCAAAGGTAGATAGATTAAGAGATCAAACATCGAGTTTAAGAAAATTCCATCAAGAATCATTAATAACAGCCAATCGAAAATTATCGACCGATTAGAATACCGTGCTCGGATTGGATAATATGTTTGATCCGAGGAATTTTGAAACAACCAAAAAGAGGATGAATTATCCAATCAACAAATCATTCCACACTGAATTTTAAGGCCATAAGTGATCGAGGATCTTGGAGAGAAATTATAACAGAGGAGATTATTGTGTAACAGAATGTCAAACATAATAACATGTTGTCCAAGCCAAAATTTGACTTGTTTGAATTTGAGGGCTGATCTTGGCAAGGCTAGAAATGTTTGCATCAAAATGGTTTCAACAATTTAATGATAGTTTCGCGACAAGTTGTTCCTATAAATCATTTGTGTATTGAATCCTGAATCATCAAGCTTTCTCTTGATGGTTTGTTGGTTGTTCAGCATTAAATTTTTTGCCTAAAGCAAGTAAAGAATCATATCTCAACAAAACCGTCTTATTGCGCTCTCTCCAACAACAAACTACTGACTGGATGCCATAAATTATCAGAGAATGTCCAGATCTGGCAACCAAGAATAGAGAAGCCTTCTGCAGGTATTAAGGATTCACCTTGTTTTAAAGAGTGAAATATGGCCCAAAACAGAAAGTTAATCCAAACACCGATTTGATCATCATGCAAGCTTCTTGAGAGGACACACGCCACACACGTGCTCATCATCTTGGAATTTTCTATAATCCTTTGGCTATTATAAAACCACCATCGTAAAGTTTTAACGACTTGGCTTGCAGCACATTCCTAGGTTTTCAAATTCGGTACTTTCGAAAGCTAACGATATCTTAATCCCTGCACAAGATTAATTTTGGAGGGAAACCTGCAGAATGGGATTAATTAATGAGCGCTCATTTTAACTTTGATGAGCTTAACAATATTTTGTGTAAGATAAATGCAGAATCCTGAACGGAATTTTCGCTCTGAAATCATTTTGATATTTAGGGATTTTGATTGCTTCTCATCAATCTTGATTTGAAATTTGCATTGCTAACACACATTAGCTAACAGAATGATGGCGATTTTTTTCCGAAAATAACTAAATCTCTAAACTAAAAAAATATAAATCACAGACTGGTTCGGGATAGATAGGTGTTAGGTGCGTTGCCTGAATGAATTGAATACGCTGCTGTTGCTGCTGCTGCACCAAAAGCTAATTATTTCAGTTGGCCGACAAATGAAAAGCCTAAAACTATGCCAAGATCAAGGATCATTATGCCTCATAAGATTTGAATTATGAGCATGGTCTAAATTTTCAAAAAAATGTCTAGATTTTGATAATGATTTATGGTGAAGGAAATTATCAAGAACACAAAAGCATGTTTGTTCAAGAATTCTTGGTTAGCTCAAAACTGAAACTAAAGCGGAAGGTAGAGCGAAAATTTCTACACGACACCTTATTAACACCTTGTTGCAGAAGAACCTTTTTGGAGGATATAAATGCGCGCTAAGTATACTCTAAGTCGTGATTTACTCATCCATTTCTTGGCTAGTTTAGTTGTTTGATAATTCGATAATTACGTTGAAATTCTTGCTCTAAGCGTTTTCAGCTGCACAGAGAATGACCACGACCACGCAACTTTTATTTTGCTCTCAAGCAGATGTAACCGAGCTTGTTTTGGAACAATGAACAGAGGCCATGTTTAAATTGCTATTTGCTAGGAATTATCCACTACCAACCAGTTTGAGGTTGGTGTTGAAAGAAAAAGCCAGAATCATCAAACACTATGAGGATCTTTTAAATCAAAGCCCATTCACTATTGCAGGGGAGAGCAACCCGCGGCCCATTAAACATTTTTGTACGGCCCACCAAGCATCTCATAACAGGAGACGAAGCTATATTCCTTTCTGATTGGTCCATTGATGATTTGACTTGATGACGAGACACACTATAAACAGGAGAAGAAGGTGTATTCCTCTCTCTGATTGGTTCATTGATGATTTGACTTTATGACGAGACACACTATAAGCAGAAGAAGAAGGTGTCTTCCTCTCTATGATTTGTCCAATGTGATGAATGTAACCGGTGACGAGGCACATTATAAGCAAGGAGAAGGCGTATTTCTGTTCTTTTATTCAGAGATGTACGTGCCGTACGTCTCTGAACTACACTACTTTATGTGCTGCCGCCAAACAATTTGAAAATTTTCATTAAAAAGGTTGCTCATCCCTGCATTTTTGGAATCGATGTTATTCCAGGAGATAAAAAGAGAAAGAAAGAGAGAGAGACTCTCGATTAATCATGGATGTAAATTAGCTGTGAACAACAAGAATCAGCTTCAACTTCTCAATACTATGGTAGCATGTTAGATTGGTCAAATAATAATATGGATGTGATAATGTTAGGTGGTGCCAGTGCCAGTGCACACCTTGGTTTTTCGTATGGTCATCATAATTATAACAACAATTTCATGAATTGCATTGTTATTCTTTAATCTACAAGCTAGATTTAGAGAAAGAATCAACAAGACCAAATTAGACGCCAAAGATAAAATTACTTGAACAGGATGTGTATGTGTTTGTACTGCTGTGCCTGATGTACTGTGCACAATGGAAGATTTGATTTCGCAACAAAGCGAATTCATACAGAATATTTTCCACAAAACTTTCACCAAATCTCTTGTTAACATGATCTGGGCAATATGGGCTATAATCCGTCTCTATAAATTGTTTGCATGTTAGAAAAGAGAGGAACAATGGTTCGAAATGTTGCCAAAATAAAGAATAATTCCAGTTGATTGGATCTGACCATGGTCAACATGATCAAAAGAAGACAACACTTGTTAAACCTTGCCCAAGTGCATCTACAAGAGCATGTACAATGATGATGATAACACCAAACATTTAGTACATGTCAATGGATTTCAATTATTACCGATTTCAGGCCTGCAGATATTGTCGGCGTCTTTTATGCTTGTCCCCTTGTTTGCATACATCTGGTCACTTGGTTGATAATAGCGACCATCATTATTGTCAGACAACCTCATTGAATTTTGAACACCTTGTCCTTGTTGGTCAGATGATAATCTTCTCTTCCTACGGTACCGCGACGAGGTACTGGCCTGTGAACGTGTCTGAGCAAATGCACACCTCGGCACCTCGACTAGAGTGTTGAAATCCACACTTTTTTTGGTTTTTTACCCCATCAGACTGGTTATTTTTTTTCAGAGACAATTGCCTTAACCAACGTCAACGTCTGCAGTGTACCGTGTACCATGTTACCAACCCAACCATTTGAGCCATTTATAATGAGTTGACCTTCTACATTGAATCCAACAACCAATCGATAGTTTTCGCATGCTACTGATCAGAAACCTTATTCATTCAGGCGTGAATAGTTCTCGGCTTAAGATTTTTTTTTGTGTCTAGTTTCAAGGCATATTTCTGCCTTTTTCCTAGAATTAGTTTTCCATAGATTTTTTTTTGAAAAATTTAAAAATTTATTTTTTGAAACATAAGTTGCCATCTGTCGACGGAAAAAGCAGACTGATGGTTTCGAAAAATGGTTTTCTAAAGACTAGCGATGCTTTTCAATTTAAAACGTCGATTTGGTCTGCATTTAGGTTTCATTTTCAAGCAAGGTCTCTTAAATTTTTCCAAATATTCTCTTATTCTGGTCAATCGGGAGAATTCCTGTTGCTGTTGTTGGATCAATGATAGCATCTGATCGACAATCGTTTGATTATCACGAGCTATCCGTTCTAGGATGGCAAATTTTTCCATTTGCTCCAGACTAATTCGGCTATAAAGTTCGTGAAAGTTTTTCGTGGATAACAGGTCTGTAGATCGTTTGAAACGTCGACAAGAAATGCGGAATTTCAACCAGCCTATGAATAATATAGCGACCCGATTAATTAGTTTTGGTCTGTGATCCAAAGATTCACGTTTGATGAACATGATTGATGAAGAAAAAGAATTAACACAAAACAAAGGTGCTTTACTAAAGCTACAGTTGAGCTCCTTTTTCCACAAATAGACCTGCCATGCGGTTTGGATGACACTGGCTGCATGGTTCTCTTGTAATTTACTTCGGATTGTCTCTTCTTTTTCCACTTTCAATGCTAAACCGGCACCGATGATTCCGGAAGGTAAAGCAAATACGCAAGTACCAATGACTATGGCTATTGCGGTTACGATTCTACCATAGGTTGATATTGGAACCGTATCGCCATAACCGACAGTGGTCAATGTGATCAGTGTGAACCAAATCGATCTGCCCCAAGATCCAAAGTCTTCGTTTTGGTTTTTTTCAATCAGATGCAGTAGTAATGAGATGGAGATCAAAAGCAAGAAAGCAAAGTAGACACATAGTAGCAATTGAAATCGGCCATTCCAGATGACAGAGCTGATCAGTCTCCATAAATGATACCTACATGTTAGCAAATGATATTAATTGTTCGGATTGGGGTTTTTTCGGGTTTTTACTTGTGCTCAAAAAAATGCAATATCCGAAATCCTCGAAGAGCATCGGAAATAATAGAAACTTCTGGATGTGTCGTCAACAACGTAATCAACGTGGACAATATGATAAACAAGTCCAGCAAACAGATCGGATTGAATAAAATCCGGATAAAGCCATGAACAGCACGATAACGAGGCAAACATGTCGATGACCATATTTGAATCAAGAACTCCAAACTGAAAATAATGGTCAACGTTAAATCGATTGTTGGCAACCATTGGTTCCAATAATCTAGATGAAAATCAAACCAATTACCCACAATCAGTTCATGTGAATCACCAACCATGTTGGAGAGCAGTAAAAATGATGCAAAATGCCACCAAAATGATTATTAAAATTTGGTATAAAATACCCATCAAATGTTCGGGCCTGTTCAAAAACAAATAAGCCTGATAGCGGTAGCAATCATTTTTCAAAAAATTCTTCAATTTTCTAATCAATACAGCAATACTAAGTTTGTCCATTTTGTTTGATCAGGATTGATGTTTAATCTAAACCGGACCAATCGACGATGAAGGAAACTTTGTCTTTTGGTAAATTATAAATGGATTGCTTTAACTTATTGTTGTTTGCATCAGCGTTTACCAAAATTGATAATAAACGTTTGTCTTCATTAAATTCATTGAATATTAGTTATAAAAGCTAAACCATAAAACTTTTGTTGAGCTTAATCAGAGAACCTCAACAATCGTGGAAAGGATCAAAAACCAAGGCGCCAAAAGCAAATCGTTCCAGATTATGAAAGTAGCAAGTAGAAGATTATATTGCTAGTTTATTATCACTTTCGCCAAAACCGTCTTTGATCAACCATTCTGGCTGAACCTGATATAGTTTTCAAAGATAACCTGGCGAGACAGATGGCCATCATTTGATATTGATCTAAATTAATCCATTGATCCTCTTGTCCTTTGCTGGATTTGGATCACGTCTATCCAAAATGATTTGTCAGGTTTTCTAATTTAAATTTTGATTTGAATTTTTTAATTTTTATATTTGGCAAACAGATGTCGTTGCTTACCAGCCATACAATAATTTTGGCGGATTTTTCGAAAAATTGCAAATTTTGATAATTTGTTCTTTGTCTGTCTGTCTGTCTTTCATTCTTTCCTCTTAGATTTTTGATTTAATTGGATAAGAATGGTTCTATTTACCACAGGAATTCTCAATGTACATAATAGTGGAAATTGTGAATTTAATGGAAAATCCTTTAATAGTTTTTTGGTATATGCGAACCAAAAATCGATCCAGAAGGGGCTCAATTATGAAAAAACAACTTGAAACGATTCCAATTGAAGAAAAGAATTGTCATTTGTATTTTTGACGTGTAACTTGACACTGATAATGTCTTATGAAGAGAAAAAAATCGTACGAAACGACTACCGAGAATTCAAATGGCAAAGCAGAACTTTGGGTCAACTGAAAAAATGGAGTGATTTGATCAAGAAATCTATCAAGACCGAGACATATGTCGATAAATTTGTCGAGAACATCCAAAAAATAGAGAATCATCGCTTGCAACATGGACATCCCCCTTGGATGTTTTATTGGCATCTGTTGATGTACATGGTCAGCCTTTTTTTGCATATTTCAATGTATGCTTTCCAGATTTCGCCCAGGACTCGGACATTTTGGCTGGACATAAACTTAATTATGTTCAACAATGAAAAGTGTTCATTCATCAATCTTATGTACATAGCGTTGTATATAGTGTGCTCATATAGTCATTTTAAATGCTACCTAATCAGTCCGGAACGTACCAAGATGGTTTGCAAATCGTTAAATGTCTATTTTAGATGTCACCGTCAACAGCAATGGATTCCGTTTGAATCGCATTCCAACAATGCTTGGACGAGGAACCTGAAAAAATTAGTTGGCGATAAATCCATTCGACAAACGGCTCTTATGGTCAACATGATAGTGGCAAATTTATTTATTTTGCAGCGTGAGTATAGCTTATTTCTCGGCAATCGATCGAGTTTTTTGCATTCACCATTCACCATTTGCTTGGTCGCGTTTTTTTTTCATTAGATTTTCAAGTGTCTTCAATCTTCGCCATTCTCTATTTTAATCGTGACAAGTATCTGGAGCCGATAGATTCGATCAAACGATTTTATCAATCGATTTGGATAATTATCAATTCTATTCTTTATTATATTCGTTTTGATTTATTAATTTTTTTCTATCTGGTTATCATGATTAACGTAGTATTATTTAGCAAATTAGTGATTGTCCAACTGAAACATTCCAACAGAATACTGTATCAAAATTTAGGAGCCAAACACGTGGATCAAATTCTAAATCAGTTCATGGCCATGCATCGAATCTGTTGCCATCATGTGTTCAATTACGATAGCATGTTTGGCCGGATATTTGCTTTATACTTTATTTGCATGGTGCCGATGACTATCATGATGTTTTTGAGATTATCATCCACCAAATTCGAAGATCCGTTGTTTGAATTAATGATGTACGTTTTTGTTTTATCGGTTGCCAGCGCAATATTTGTTACACAATTCCTCTTGAGCCTCTGCTCTACCACCATTCATGCGGAGCATGGCCAATTTTTGCGATTACATGATATCAGTGTTAAGAATAATCGTAATCACCGTTTCCATATTAAAACACTAGCCTATGCTTCAACCATTCTTGGCGGCCGCAAACTTGGCATAACCTTTGATCAATATTCCATGACCATGACACGTCAAGGACTAGGTCAGGTAATGATAGATTCAATAGATTTTGTAGAACCCTTGCATAATGTTGCATTTAAATTTTTAAAAATTTCTGTTCTAGAGCATATTGTTATATTTCCAAATGATAATGATCATTCACAACCTTATCAAAGATTAATTATTTCCACAAACAAGAACCTCATCAAAATGATCGTTGGATCATCGATTCCTCAAGGCCAATAAAAACCAGAATATACCAATCCAAAAGAGGAACTGGCGACAAATTGACAACCGTTCCAAAAGAATATTCTAAATTGAATGAATTAATAAATAAATAAAAAATAATTTATTTTTCTTACATATTAAAATTGTAGATAATTTAAAATCATCTAATGGATGAATGATGGGTATGGGTGCTTGCAACATTTCAAATATAATATTAAATCATCAATATAATTACATCAGCCAATAAGTAACATGGAGCTGTGCACGCTTTTTGAACAATAAAAAAAAAGAAAAGAGCGAGGTAAAATGATCAGCGACCATGCTATACATACACCGCACACTATGGACCACTGATTAGATGGCCACAACTGAACAAAAAAAAATCATTTAAAAACAAAATGAATGAGATGAGAAGAAAATTAAGATGGAGGTGAATGAGGGTACTGCAACAAAACCATTTTATCTAGCTGAAGAGAGGATAATACAGGTATTTTCAATGAAATGACATGCTGGCTAAGCAAATCAAATCAAATTTAAAGGGATAACATTGATAGTTTTGTTAAGGCACTTGTGTGTAATATTTATAGAATGCAATTGAATGCAATAGATTCAAGGTTCAGATTCGGAGCAAATCAGAACCAATCATCACGGATCACAAATTTTTGGCAGGAATAATAATCGGATTCTTCAATATCAGGGCACTTTCCGAAGAAATGATCGGCAAACCATTGTTGCGATGATAATTGATCAAATGGCTCACACTGTCGAATGTCTTATCCTTGGTTCTCACCTAAAAGGACAAAAAATTAGCAAAATGGCATTCAAGATGGCTATGATTAAGACATTACCACTCCTTCCGGGTCGACCAAGAGCAAATGTTTACGACTTCCACCTTGCATTCCGGTCAGAACATATTGTCCTGGGGATGCTTGTGATTCACGGACCAAAAAGTCACCATCGCGAACCACCAATGTTTCACTGTCTTTACGTGATATTGGCCCATGAAACCATTCTTCCTCGGGAAGGTCCGAATTGAGCACATATTTTATAGATGAATTATCAATTACAGAAGTGGTATTGGAATTAGATTTTGTTGATGATGATGCTGACTTAGTTTGATTTGGATTTGGCACCGATTTCGACTGGTCATCAGTGATTGTGGATGAAGAGGAAACATGACTTGCTAGAGCATTGTTGAATGGTTCTAAATTGAAAATTTCCCAAAACCGATCAATTTGATTAAATGCTGATACAATAGGTATCCACGCATACACTTACGCATATCGAAAGGATCTTTGTCAGCCAATTCCGACATACAATTTACATATTGTGGATCATTGGGCAATAATTTAGCCAACAAATTGGCACCACCAGAAGAGGCGGACGTTTTTAAACGGCTTTCACCAACCGAACAACCATTGACTGTATCATCATTCAGGTCAATCAAATTGATTTGATTGGGCGCAGTGTCTGCTGCTATGGTCAAAGGTGATTTATTGTTTTTGTTACGCGGTGCAGCCACAGGTATCACTTTACTAGCATTACTAGTTGTTCCATTCAATAGATTGTCTTTGTCAATGTGATTCAAACTTATTATATCTGGCGGTATTTTACCGGGAAGATCATTATAGTATTCTCGATCTTCAATTCGGGGAGCCGGTATGGAAGATACATTGGTGGTATTTGAATGATTGGAACTATCGGAAGGGAGAATTTGGGAAACCATAATTGTAAAGGTATGGAAATGAATCGATTTTAATGCCTGTCAACCTTTCATGGCTGGAGGATAATGGATTCCGTTTCAAGAACTCATTGAATCGCAACTCGAATGCTTGTCCAATGGTAGTGATCACTTCCTGAGCTCGACCGCCTTCACATTCCAGAACAAAACAAGCACGCTCAAAACGTGAATCTTTAGCAACATATGCAGCAAAATCCAAAGTATCCTTAAGTGGTAACAAAATGATTATTTTTAATTTTGAAAATCCAACATTACACTAACATTAAGCCTTACCGTATCACCACCGGAAGCAAATGAAATGTTAGGCATCTCATGTTTGGCCAAAGGTTGGCCGGTATCGGCCACGTTTAAAGTTAAATATGAAATCGTAATTGAGAGATTGGCATCCACACCAGCATGTTCTATGAGGGCAACAAATTGATCAGTGTTAGCGAGAATTCAATCCATATTAACACATTGAAGCTTACCCATATTGGGCGAATCGGCCAACATTCCATAAATGCGTTTATCTATGCGACGTTTCTTGTCCACCGTTTTCAATCCAGCCGCCTCACAAACACGATTGATCGATTCTTTGGCAATCAACGAACGTGTTTGGAAATCCAAGCTTTTCATCGATGTGTTCACGCCCAAACAACCAATATACTGATAACAAATAATAAATTGCAAATTATTAAGCTGTTAATCGGATAGTATTGATAAAATTAACCAAAATCCATGACTTGCAGCGACTAAGGCCAATTTCCGGCGCGCAAACATCCGTAATCTCAATGAATTGAAATCATTACAATCAATCAAGTTTTCCCATTACAAGCTTTAGCGCATTTCCCTCATAGTTGCCTATTCAACAAGTACATCTGTACATATTGAATATTGAATTACCCAAACACATATTGGATTGAATGATGAAAACGAAAACCACAAAACAGACATGCCAAAGTGCCAATGGTTAGCCTATACAAAGGCGATCAAAAACGAGGACGGGCATCATGGCACCAAGCAAACAAACCGAAAATCTGTCGATTTTGGTTCCTAAGGAAACAATTAGATTAGCGTTTGTGAATACAATAACGGTAGCAGTTAGTGCACTCAACAAAATGTGTCAAAGACATTGTACATGTTTGGTATTTGGACAACAGCAAATGGCAAGTGGAACCGAGCTGTCTACAGAAATTGGATGGATACACAAAAGCAAGCATGATACTAGATAGCCAAAAAGTAACCAAAACCATCCTGGTAACAAGATGATAAAGCTTGCACCATCTTTAATAACCACAAACTGTGATGGTGCAAAGTTTGCGTGCCAGTGATTTTGGATGTCTCCTTTTGGTAAACCAACACAAACTAGCTTGTACAATATTGCCGAACTTGTGTGGCAGGGTGATTGCCGCACAAACATCGATACTTATAACTGAATTATGAGAAAGCAATTAGAAATTTTTCTGTCTTTACCAGATCGACCTAACCGAATTGTAAGATTCATTAATTTTTCCGGCCTGATTCTCAACCAGGCCAGTAGAAAGCTGATACTTTGTAGCAACAATACACACATATTGTGTTGATGATAATCATCCTCCAACAATACATTCAAAAACTTGGTCAAGGAACACTGAAGATCAAAAGATGAACAGCAAACAAGCCAAGCATTGTGAATCAGTATCTTTACTATCAAAATTTGTTCCAATAGCATGTGCAGGGTACATTTAGGAGGGGTTTTATACGCAAAGTTTGCGCAAAACTTTTGCTTAAAATAAAAAAAGTCAACGATGATGTTCAAGCAATGCTTTTTTGCTCGACTCGTTGGCCATATGTCGCTCCAGAACGGGCTCCGATACAAGTGGAGCAGATCGTTTTCGCCGTCAAGCAAGCTTTGGGTGGTATTAGCCATCATTGGAAGTTCTTCTAGTTTGAACCATTCTCGGTTTTCCCTCGCTTTTTTTTGGCTGAAGACAGCACAAAGATTAGAGCCAGCACAGGACGAATAGCGAAAAAATAAAGAAAACTCCAGCCCACAATCAAATGAAAACGCGCTTCGATCGTCCGCTTTGTTGAGGTTGAAGTAAATTGTTCTCTATGTTTGGATCAAGACTTGGGGACGACGTGCGCATTCGTGCGCGGAGCGCAAGGTCCCAAATATCGAGGACAACCATTGTACTAGTTTTCCTACCGTGTTATGGTTTGGTCTGAATCACCCACCTAAAATGGTCTTGTGTAATAATGATTATGGCCAATATAATTCAACAATTTTGCATCATTATCATTCAAACCAACGGTCTTCTCTAGGAAAAAATAGAGCGTCTAAAAAGACCAGGAAAAGTCTTTCATTCATCTTTTCTTTTCTTGAGAATAGATTGATGAATCAAACACACACACACATACACGGAGAGAGAGAGGTGTGTAATAATAACAATATGCCATTTCCGTTCACACTGAGCTCGTACACGCACACCAACACTTGATCAATCTCATCATGCTTCCATTCACATGACATACACAAACTAACGCACCAACACAACTTCCTTTCACAAGGAACAAAGTTAGCAACCAACTCCATGCCATGAATGAATCTCTAACAGTAGTATAGTCTAGCTTATTTGCTGTCTCCCTCTCTCTCTCTCTCTCTTAATCTTGGTCTTTTTACAACAACCCAGAAGACACTTCCTTCTCTAATTAGGTACAACTCAAAAATACGTGTACATTGTATTTGGTAAACTTTGCTGTAAATCAAGCGCAGCGATTAAGGAATTTTTACCAGAATCAAGTGCCAAATTGTAACATATTTTCCCAAAAAGTACATCTTATAATGAAACGTTAAAATCCATAATTTCCGACTATTGCAACTTGGCACACCTAAACAGTGGAAAGTACCAAGTCCAAGGACAGGAACAATCTATCCTAACAGTGAAAAAAGAGAGAGAGAGAGAGAGAGAGAACAGATGGATCCTCCAACCAAAATTAACACTTTTGGTACACAGTAACGCAACAAAAATCGCATACACACACATGTGTATGTTCTTCATTTGTCTTTAGTGCATAGTTTTGGCTTTGGCTCTCACTGATCACTCAGAGACCAACAGCTGGTCCAGGTGGCTGGTGTTGGCCTTCTCTTTTTTTTCTCTTTCTCTGTCCAAGTCTCTCCCACCACCAACACATCCGGTTTTCTTTGCAAAGCCAACAAAATACGAGCTTTAGTTTCACAGAAAACTTGGCTTCAGTATATTTTCGTCAGAAAGCTCAACTGAACCAGAGCCAAGAGCAAGGAAAGCAGCACAGCATAGAGACACCCAGTACTGTCTAAGAGAAATATAATAAAAACATCTGCTTATTGTGCCACACATATGTGCTCTTATGGCTCAACTTTGCGTCTGTGTCTCTTGGTTCTGTGTTTTAGTTTAGAAAATATAGAAACCTTCTCTCTTATGGTTATTTTTATATCATTCATCCTTCTTGTTTTGGTTGCAGACGCGAGCAAACGTGTAGTTATTTGAGGATAGAACTTCTCTTCTCTCAGGCTAGCGTAGCGGTGGTGATGGTGATGATTGAAAAAAAAGTAGCGCGCGCAAAATTTTAGCTTTCCTAACATTTTTAGACTCGCTACGCTAACTAAAGCCACTTTCTTATGCTATACATACTCTCCAAGGGTCTCATTTTTTTTGCTAGGGCGATCAACGAAAAATGAGCGCTCGCGCGCCAAACATTTATTCTTTTTTTTTCTATGCAATGGATTTTAGCCCGAGGAGGTCACATCATCATCTTCTTGTATGCTGCAAAACATTAACAAAACCAACCATTCAGTCAGTCAGTCAGCCAGCCAGCCCAACCTATCTGCTCTGTGCGTGACCTCCACCAACCATGCTGACATTAGTGCTGCACTATCGTGTTCTTTCGCCGTTTGCATGCATGTTGCCGGTCTAATCTCTTCCGGCGACACAAGGCATAGTCAGTCATTCAGTCGGTGGGAACACCTATTTTTGCCCCAAGTGGTATTTTTTTTGGTGTTTAAGAGTGTGCGAGCGAAATATAATTGAGCTTGAAAATAAAAGCAAACAAGGTACATGCTGCACTGAAATAGTATTATAATAATGATGAAAATAATAAAAGAAAAAGCCCGAAACTATTTGGCAGGTTCAACAAGAGCGCAGCACGGTCTTATTGCACCTTACAGACCGGAAAAGGTGGCAATAATCGTCATGGAAAAAAAAAGAAAAAAATGTTACAAACAAGTACATACCCGAACAGTATAGCTGACACCTTGGCCAGAATCCGTGAGCTTTTGATCTGGATGCAGCCATCCTCTTGGCGGTTTGTTTATGAATTGCTGATGATGATGATGATGGTGACTATGGTGTGGCAACATATTGGTGTTGCTGCCATTATTGGCGGAAGTTGAAGCTGTTGAAGAGGAACATGATACGGCATCGATATGTGCCGGGTGTTGCTGTTGTTGCATGATGTGTGGATTGCCAGTGGCACATTGCTGAGGATTCATTACCCCTAACGTTGATGTTTGCCTAGATGATGAGATTAAGGCGGTGGTGCTGGTTGGCTGTTTTTGTTGTTGTTGTTGCGATGAAGATGAACATGTGGAGGAAGATACCAGTGGATGATGGCAAGATGATGTAGTTAGTCGCTGTGTGGTGGATGATTCGCCATTTTGACTTTGACTAAGGCAATCAATGTTCTTCTTGGATGAAGTGGACGTGGTGGCGGTGGTTGCCGTTGAACCATTATTGGTGCTATTGGTAGGGCATAAAATCATCATGGTTGATGATGAGGCAACATCACCACCGCCAGCGCCAGCAGCAGCAACGTTGTGCCTTGATGTTGTTGTTGATGAAGCAGACATGTTTGACTTGTTAGGCTTGTCGGCCTTTGGACGCGGTGGTGGATTGTTGGCACTACGTGGAACCAAAGATGGTGGTGGAGGTTGTGTTGTTAGATGATGATTTTGAGCTTTATGAAGAAGTATACCACTGCTATGATGCTTGTTACCACTTGGTGGCGTCGGTGATGAACAACAAGACTTATTCAAACGACCGGATGAGGATCTTGATACTATCGGTGATGGATTGGCTGATACTGATTGTATTGATTGCTGTTGCTGTTGTTGTGTCTGCAATATAGACAATTTAGCCTTAGTTCTAGCTACGGAATCACAAGAATTTGCGGAGTGAACAACTGCTCCAGGACTGTTATGTTTGCTATTATTCACCGAAAAATTAGGCTGATTGACGGATGTCGGAAACTTTTTCGAATGAGGCGATGGTGGTAATCGAATATAACGTTGAGAATGGTCAATGCATTTGCCTGTGGCCGCGGCCACGGCTTGCTCGTTGGACTTTCTTAATGCTTCACGTTGCAAATTCTCCGTTCCCTTCGATCTCAATTGGCTAAACTTTTTATCCAAATGACTTGGACCTAATTTGGACAATAATGTTGAGCCAGTAGTGGGCAAAGCAACGCTATGGCTATTATTGGTTGATGAGCCACCGACAATACCAGTAGTGGTCGCAGCACTGTTGCCACCAATGATGGCCAATGATGATGATAACGAGGACGATGATGATGATGTTGACGATGAATTAGTGTCGACGAACTTTGCCACTGAGTTGTGGTGTTGAGCATCAGGCGAACAAGAGGATTTTCTGCGAAATGTTCGATGCTGATTTTTCACCTGTGCTGATGATTGGTTCCGATGTTTATGGAGAAGAGTAGCAGATTTGGTTTGTTGTTGTTGTTGTTGTTGTTGATTATTATTTACTACCGCCTGTACCGCTGCCTGTAACAAGTCGGCATTGATGCAATTATCATGAGCTTCCTGATCCAGATCCAATATCAAATGGCCATCTGGATGCACCAAATCAACTAGGTCGTCATCTTCATCTTCTTCACTAAGAAAATGGTATTCATCTTCTTTGGGAACACTGGCACCTAAACAGAATAACATTGTGAATTGGTTAATTTTTGTTGAACACACAACCCGGGCTTGTCTGCAGGCTATTCTAGGCGTCCCAATCGGACACAATTCATAAGCCAGATGAAGAAGGAGGTTCTTGTGGCGATCAAATTAATCAAAATCATCAAACAAATCGAACCAAACTTTAACGGAAATCCGCGATGAATGATGAAGCTGGATCATTCGACAGCAACTACTCAATCACTAATTGAAATGAGAGGAAACAAATGACACGGACACATACAATACACACAATCCGGGATGTGATATGATTCTGATGAATGAATGAAAGGAAACTCGACTTAAAACTCAAAGATAGTGTGCGTTTATTGACGGTGCTGCATACAAATATCACCCATCATCAATACAATGCAATGACTGTGTTTATTGTTGTGCTAGAGAGTGTAGCGGCGGGAACACACAATCAACAATCATGGAAACACATCATTCCAAGGAAACGGTTTTTCATATCTCTTTCTGTCTTCTGGTGAAATAGAACCATTTTAGATAACTACTATTGATAAAACATATAAGCTGCAATTGACTGATGATACAAAAAAAAAACCAAAAAACAAAAACAAAACAATCACATCATTAAATAATTATGGACAGAAGATTGTGCTGGAACCAACCGCAAATATTGAGCAAAGCAATTCAAATGTTCAATTGTTGCTTGACCAATATCAGATGGTGGAAAATATCAAATTCTTCCAACAGGATGAGGATGGTCTGGTTGTCATAAGAATGTAGCATCACTGCGTTTTTTTTTAAATTTTTAAAACAATGCTCCATTGAAAATTCACGTTGACCATAAGTTGTGAATATCTTTACAGAGAATACACACATACACACAATAAATAAAAATGTGCCGCCAACATTTGGGCACAAGTAGACCCTCACGTTGCCAATGTTTGGTAAGGCAATGAGCAAGTTACACTGAGAAACAGACACACACACACACGGACAAACATACGCGCATACTAACTATTGCTAGCAGTTGTTTTCTCTCTTCCTCTTGCCCTCAGACAAAAGCTCTCAATTATTTGCTAGCGGCATCGATTTATGAGAACAACCATTAAAAAGTGTAGGCGTCCGCTGCTGGTTCATTGAGAAGAAAATCAGCAAACAAATTTTTATGAATTAACACACGAAAGCAACTCTAAAAATAATCAATGCAAAGAGAGAATATGACCACTACAACCAATGTAAATTATAGAAACTTCTACCACATGTTTCCAGGATGGAAATAAGCCATCTAGCCAGGCCGGTTGATGGCTCTGTGGTAGTGGTGCTGCCATGCAAATACAGTGCTAACTCGACATGTCAACCAGCACCACCAGATGTGGACCAGCACTTAGTGGATAGTTTGTTATAGTTTGTCACATGACTTGGATGAGCAAGCATAGAAAAGATGCAAAATCCATGACCATATCATCATCATCATGACGATGAAGTTATTTATTATTTGCTTTTGATCGATTTTATTCAATCATCATGACGATGAAATTATATAATAAGCACATACACACACACACACACACACACACAAGAGAGAGAGACAAACAACACCTTGAATAAATGATGGAGAAAAGCATCGGAATCCTGTCATCAGCAGCATGTGTTGGGTTCATTTATTTCTTGATTTTGCTTTACCTTACCAACAGCACACAACATACTGGATTAATGCATGTCGGCTGAGGAAAAAAAAATAGGAAAATCCATTTGATGTACAAGTATTGTGATATTGCCTTTTGAAGAGTAGACACACCAGAAAGATGTGCAGATTGTACTATGGCAAAGAGCTGTGCCAGAAAAATAAAAAGAGCTGCTACTGAAAAATGAGAACTAATTATAAATGGACTTGGATGGCTGAGAATGCACATGAGCTGTGCTGTAACTTTGTCTCTTCAATTCGAATAAATGTATAGGAAAACTGGGCATGTTTCTAGTTAAATATTCTGAATGGTATGGAACATCAGGTAAATTCTGGCCGGAATTCTTGAATTTTCAAGTCAAGATTGACAAGTCTTGATACAACAAAGCAATGCTAAATCACCACCGATTGTTGTCATCTGATCTGATTTTATTAGTTGTTTAGTTTTCGAATCTCATCATGAGATCATCAAGTTCAACTGTCAATACATACGATAACAAATTCAATGCTATTTACCAGGAATCGCAAAATTTTTTCCAATTAAACAATAAAGAAAGAATAGTCATTCTAGGGAAAAAGCCCGATGCGATAACGTCACAATTATGGCTGACACCAGCTCAGCATATCATCATCACAATCATCATCATTGAGACTTGATTCTCATCATCAAAACAAACTTGCCGGCTTCATATATCCGGTGCCCAAAGCTGGCAACTCACATACACATATGCACACATTCGATAGACCGCCAAGGATATTACATTCAATGCTTGATAATTATGGCTGGCTTTTATTTTTATGGGAAACAAAACAACAAACCAAACAACCAACACACATTACACAGACACCAAATAATTTCAACTAGCCGGAAGAGGTGGGCGGGACTGCTATCATCCAAGTAGTCGTTGACCTGCTACTACTACACACAACAACTGCACAAAACACACACACACACACACACACAAACATGCACGCACATAATGTTGTTTAAAGTAGTGGGCCATTTTCTATGAATGGAAAACAACATTACAATGTAAGAGCATGCGCGCATTGAGATTTACTATAATTTTACTATACATTTTTTTCATACATTCATTCATTCATTCAATTTATTCTATTGCAAAAAGAACAGAGAAAGCGATTGAGAGAGTCACGTCACACATTTTGCTCAATGTGTGGAGGTGTGGACGGATGGATAAGAGAGCGAAGAAAAGAAAAAAAAAGAGGAAAGTGTGGGAGAAACGACAGCGGCAATTTCAATTTGATGAATTAACTGAGTTTGAAATGTCTGAATGAATTTTGGAAATATGCACAAAATAAAGGCTAGATTGGATAGTATTTCAGCGTTCAACACACCTTATAGTGGCCAACCATTTTTAGAATATTCATATTGGGAATCGTGCACGCATTCATAATCACCTCATCACCTGTGTGTTTGGCGATTGGCCAAAACCTGGATACTTGTTACCATACCATTCACATGGATAAAATCAGTATCAGAATAATTCAATAAAAATACGCTGCATTTTTCTAACTTTTAATTAGGAGATAACGAACCAATAATGATATAATCATGTTTAGACCAGGTGCAGGTGAATTGATCTTTACAAACCACGTCACCAGTGCTGATAATTAGTGGATTGCAGGATTCTGATTCAGGGATTATAAATCACAAATCCATTCGGGTAATTTTTAATGTGTCTATGCTGCTCATGCTTTGATGGTTCTTTGGCTTTTTCAACATTTCAAGTTTGCAAACAACAAAAAGAAAAACTTGATGGGAAGCCAAAATGAGAAAGATTTTTCCCTCGCCTCTATCTAATTCGAGTTGGCGTCACTATTTTCCTGTCTCTATTCATCATACACGTTTATTTGGTCGATGTTCGATCTCGGCCGGGTGCCACCATTATAATGGCGCCATCGTGCAGCGAATAAAGGCGAATGTGCAGCTCCTCCCAATTCCTACAACCACGCACATTTCTCTTTGCTTTCTTTCACAATCTTGGCGGCCATTCTGTGTATGGCTTGCATGTACAAAGTTCATTCATAACTTTTATCTAGTGTCGAATGTAACCATAATGAATTGAGGCAATATTTAATTGATGTTGCTTGGTGTCATGTTCGTGTTCTCTGTACGCGCCATGTAAAGACAATCTAATAATGATTAATCCAACATCTCTCGTCACACCACCTACGTCAATAAGAATGAATAAGTTTGTGACAATTTGAGCATGCTTTCATTTTGAATCTGCGTGTGTGTCCTATTCAGCTTTGACACAATCAATAAACAAACAAACAGAATCTTGGACATCGAGGCATTAAAGTCCTTTCAATCAAACAACAAGAAAAATGGAATCAGTAAATACGTCGCCAGATAAGATCTATTTCACCGGCAGAATCAACCACTGTTTTAGTGTCTCATATTCAACACACAATAATTTATTGATTGTCAATCTGACACCGGAAATCAGAACCAATGTGGAGTTGGTTGTTCAAGTATACTGGTGAATTTTATATTAAGAAAGTTAATATTCGTAACAGGAGTGGTTCGGTTTGGTTTGATATGCGCACATACATGATCGTTGTTGGCTTGCGCTGCAGATCTCACCAACAGAATGGTCTGCAGACATGTATGCATGTTCGTGCGTGCCTGGCTATCGCAAGCAAGATTTACTTTAAGATTGTTTGTAATACGAACTCTTTATTTTATTGGACGGAAGTTGTGGGCGTGGGCGTGAGAATGTGTGCTCTTTGCTGTTTGTTTCATTCACTTTCTATATATTTACACACAGCAGGATCACGACCATGGACAATGTTATTGTTGAGCACAAGACTGCACAAGCCGGCACAATGGTATACAGAGTTTAGAAGCGATATGTGTGTTGCAAACTCGAACAACAACCTAATTAAGGGAGGGAAAGAGCTTGTGGCAAGATTCTCTATAATTTTCTTTTTCCAAACCTCTTTACAACCAAATAGATGGCAAATCAAGATAGCCAAAATTGCGATTCGAGCAAAGAATCGATCAACCTTGAAACAAATCAAGCACGAATATTCTTTTTGTTGGTGAATTTTCCGGTTAATACTAGCTAGTATTGGCAACAATTTAAATTACACACAACCAATTTGATCGATCATCATCATCATCAGCAGCAACAGCAAAACTGTAGCACATTTTACAATATAAACATTTTGAAATCTGGTTCATTTTAAGGGCCATAAATTGGAGTTTTCCCTGAACCGAAAAAAAAACCAGACACGCACCCCATACTTGAACACACACCTACTATCATTTAAAAACAGTAACTGAATCAACTTATATTATATAAATAAAAATAGATTCATTCAATTCATTCAATACTCAGGAGCGTATTAAGACATGTGAAATACGAGCCAATTTTTTTCCTTTAGCTTATTTCTGTGTTTGAATGTAGGTGTGGCAAACGCAGGAACACCATCTTCAATGAATGATGATAAATGTCGTTTTTTTTAATGCCAACAACACATGGAAAATATAGGCAGGCAGCAAGTCAATTATTTGCCATTTGAAAAGGGCTCAACAGGCGCCGGGTATTGTCAGAAGACGTCTTTTATTATTATTATTACTTGGGCCAATTCAAAAAAAGAATTGAGCAGGCTTTTTTCTTATGAGCGAATCAATTTAATGATTGATAGATTGATTGATAGATAGATAGATTAATTGATTGATTAATGTCATGACGTCAATGCTTCTGGCGCCGGAATCGACGAAAATTGTTTGATTCTGCCTCTCACACTAACATAATTGGCCATCTAAGTAGCAAACGGGACAGGCTGGAATATTGTTATTGTAAAAAAATGCTTGATGATCAATCAGCACCGAGCTCCGAGCAAGTTTTAGGTTGATTTTTGTTGACTTTGCAAAATAAATAATTAATAACAAAATAACAACAGCAACCTTCAGGGTCTCTTCCTCTTTAGTTAATTGCTTGATGGTTGTCTGAGAGGAAACGGAAATGATTGTTAGCTTAGAAAAAACAGCCAAAAACGAAAGCTATCTGACTATATAAAAAAAAACACTCTACAATAGGCAGGAATTAAAATGATGGTTGAAAACAACATTGAAAACAGCAAGCCTTATTTGCGCACATTATCCAATAATTGCGAATGATATGATATCCGTATTCAAAACTAGAAAAAAATAAGTCGTGCCTGCCTACCAAGATAGAATATGCTTAGATAATCGGATTTAAAAAGAATTTCTGTCCCATCAACATTTAAGTCTTATGATTTGAATATTGAATGATATTAGTATTTTCCCGAGAATCCAAAATGGTGCAACGAAAAATAACGAATATGGCAAAATGATTGCCGTAATGTTACAATGTTTTCCAATGAAACCAAGCAAAAATTTCACGGTCATGGAAGTTTTTCGAAGAATTGTGCAACATTTCGAGGGACAGATGGTCTTATTTGACATTAGAACTGAATTCAAAAGTACATTTCGTCGGTAAAACCTTAATGGTAAAAAGACTTTTCCAAGATTTTCCAGGAAACAAATGGCAACATTTGCGCATTGATCAATAACAATGTCAAGCAAATTTTAAGCGAAAAAAAAAGATATTTTGACAAATCACCATCAATGATAAGGATTCTTCGAAACAAATCATTGCAATGTTGTTGGCGGTGTTTGGCAATCTGCCACAACAATGGTTTGAGCCAACTGTCAGTAATACTGCTCTGATTCAACCGGAATTCCAAGTAATTTTCCAATCAAAACTTTTCTGAAAAACAGTTTATCTAAGTTTATTGCAGCTTTAAGCAGCAGTGGACAAGCAACAGACTCATCAGACTTTCAACTGTATTGGAATATATGGTTGACTCAAAAGATTTCACTTAATAAAAGGTATCGTATGTAACCTATTATGTGATGAGTTTTGGATATTGCGTCCAGTCAGGTTTATTGCACAAATGGATTGACATTTGGAATGTCGCTAATTTGTTCGCATGTTAACATTCCACAAACCTTTTGGCATAGCCAGTCCATAGGATGAGCATTGGAAGTATTTCAGATGCTGCTGTCTGTGAAGATGATGATAGCTTAGCAGTTTGCTTCAAGCCATGACAATTATATGGACATTATTAGTACTATCATTAAGAATCACTGAAACATCGCATTTCAAAAGCTCATTCAAAAGCTTGTTGTACACCACTACCTTTGGAAAGAAAGGTCAATCTTTCTCATCAGGAGCAGCAGCTTTAAATTGAAAAAAAAGTTGTGCGTATGCCAGTTACACAAGAAGCAACCTGACCAAGCCGGACACAAGTCAGGCACACGACCAATCAACTATAACATCAGTAAGTTAGAGTCATTAAGAAAGAGCCTCAAAAAAAGAAGATGCAGATAGCTAATAAAAAAACGTAACCAAACCAAAGTCGTCCCAATCAGAATATCATGTGAATTTTTTTAAATTTACAACCGAATTTCGTCTCATGTACCTGTACAGTCCGATCAATTAAGCTTAAACATCCCACCCGAAGCAAACACATTGACTAACATAAGATCTACCGAGATGATACATAATTTCTGGTATTTTTTTAAAATGTTTGGCATTAGTAAGAAAGCAGACAGAAGCGCCATCTCTGATTAAATATTCAAAATTGTATTGAAAATTAGAAAATAATCATGGACCAGGCATTATGACTGTGTAAATGGTATTGATTCAAAAAATAAATAAATAAATAAATAAAATTACAAGCAACTGACCTGAATAGGTAAAAAATCGAATACGACCAAACGATTGAATCAAACTGATCGAATCAATCACAATGTGTCATTTGCTTTAATCTTTTGGTATTTGAACAGTAGGTTTATTGGCTTTGGCAATCGATTTTTCGGTGGTGGCAGGATGCAAACACATATCAAACAATGGTTGGAAACATTCAAAACGGAAATCGATGGAAAAGCTTTACACATTAAGTGACAGGATGGATGAAGACAGGAAACAACATAAATTTTGGAGAGATTCGCTGATATATCCAATTATTGATGTCAATCATATGCGTAACAACATTATGCACTCGTATTTTTTAAAAATTCAAGTTTATACAACTATGGAATGTGTTTGCATTGATGAAACAATTGTTGTGATCGTTGTTGTTTTCAAAAAAATTCGAATAAAAATAAAAATGGACATCAAAAATAAGCATTGATTTATGATAAATCCATTACCTTGAATCGGATAGATGAAAAAAACTTTAATTAGATTGTGGCAAATAATCGACCGGATGCATGATTCATTCAGATTACCGGCAGATTGGCGGTGGGAATTTGATGATTACCGGCCAACGAAGATTCATGGTGCAAAAAGACGTCAAACAAAGAGACAGACAACAAATACATGCTCGCCACTCCAACGAATCTTCTGCCGCTGTTGTTGAAACTTGTATACAGACACTAACAGAGAAGAACCGACCACTTTCGGCCATCCACTCATGCGCACACTGGACAGTTCATTTTCTTTATGTGATTGCCATTTCAAAAAAAAAGCGCGCAGACAAAAGAAAATATCTCGTACAATCTCGTAACCCGTACTACCATCTTTTGGTTTGAATATGATATTATTAATTTTTGAATTTTTTCAAACTATACAAAAAATATGATAATCAGATTATCTCAGAATGATTTTTAGGGAAAGTAATCGAATGATTCCAACCATGGTTTTTTGAAAAAGTATTTTCCCTTAGTAATCGATTAATCAATGAATCGGCAGCGTGATGAATTATTGATTCTGTCAGAGCAGCAATAATGTTATAGCGCCAAAATGCATTTCAAAAAGTTTCTATTGGCTGCTGGTCGTTTCATCCCACGCTAAATGGCAATATAGCTTTTCAGGTTTCCAATATTCTCATATTCTATTGTAGTGTATAGTTAACGTCTGAAACACGCACATTGCACAATATTAGCATATGCAACGGTACATGTTGTAGGACAGAATCTTCGATGGAGAATCATCATCGAAATCATTATCATTAATAATTAATCGAGTGATTTATAATCAAAACCCAAAATGAGATATTGCCTTCCAATACTTAATTTGGTTGGATCAATATAAAGCTTCTCAAAAAACAAGTACGAGAACAAGTCCAAGTAAGACAGAATTTCTGATAAGATTTATGGATGACAGACATGCTATCTGGTACATTGTCTTTTCTCAGCCAAAAAAAATGGATTCCTGTTAGAAAATCCGAATTAGGGTAGGGTGAAACGTAGACACTGCATGATACAAATACATATTTGTCCAGAATCTAACAGAAAGTGCTATCGCTAGAGATTATTGCATTTGAAAGAGTCAAACAACAATCTTAGTTTTGTATTCTGTATGGATTCTCTTTTGGGATTGAGCCCAAAAAAACTCTTATCAATGCTTTATTAATAAAATTTTTGCGAATAAATTAAACAATAAAAACAGTCCAAATAATCCATCATGTTAGGCAAGGTTTTCAAGAATATTCAACAGTTGTTGGCTGCGTGGTTAATCTTTCGAGCCGCATCATTACTGTGACCAAGTTTGTAATTTTCTTTATTGAAAGCTAATAATGTTGAATTCCAAGAGGTGCTTGCTGCTGAGTTTTCGCATGTTAGCCTTTGGCTCGAGGCGATCGCCATTGATGAGCTGCGTTGCCTTTGTTGGCAAATTGATTGAGATTCTTCTTCTTGAACATAAATGCCCGAATCGTATTGTTGCTGTGGTTCATTGTTCTGGTTTAATGAATGCATTGATGATGCGTTACATCGATTAATGGTAAAGGATGCTGAAAAAGGTGATACTGATGACGCTTCTGGTGCTGGTAAAGAGGGTTTGACTGATTTTGACTGATGGCTCAATTCACTATCGATGATTTGACACAAAGAATAGAGTGAAGATGAAGATTCGGAATAGGATCCGATCGATTCCGATTGGTTATCATCATCCACGGAGCATTGCTGATGTTGTGGTATTTTGTATTGATCGTCGACCCTTCTCAAAAGCCTATCCAAAGCATCAATGTATTCGATGGCTCGATGCAATGTTTTCACTTTTGACAATCTTTTATTGCGGTTTTCCACTGGCACACACTTTCTCAGCTTCATAAATGCCGAATTAACCGCTTGAACGCGTTTACGTTCTCTAGCATTGCGACGAGCTACCAGATGAACGGGCTTTTCTCTATGCGGTATATGTTTGTAAGTTGATTTTGGGGCTTTGGTCGTCGTAAACGACTTAGTCGTGGATTTCCTAAGAGAAAAACCTAATAACCAACAACCTCACACCGAAAAAAAAACAACAACTTACCCGATGTTTTCGGTAACCTCTGTTGAACAATCATCAACACTGGTTTTGCGAATATTCGACAGATACGTTTTGCTTTGCTGCTCTTTCCATTGAGATTGATGATGGTCCTCCACCACAAAACCAATCGAATTAAGTCCATCAGTTTGATGTTTGTAGTGGTTGTTGAAGATTACGGTTGGTTGATTAGTCGTAGACTGATTAGTGCAGATTGGTGAATAATGGCGGCCACTAGTGTCGCAAATTTGATGATTTTGGGAATAAACCAATGAAGATGATTGATCTAGATTCCAATGATGAGTATTGAATTGAGGATCGGTCAACAATTGTTGGTCGCCGATAGAGAATTCCATCTCGAGTTATTCAAGTTTTAGGCAGCCCAAAACGATCATCAAGTTTGGGTCGAGGATCGAAAATGGTGCTGGTTGATCAGTGTTTCCGAATCTGTAAAAAATATCCAGATTGATCTGTCCAATTCATCTCTATATATCTGTGTTACTTTGTGCAGCAGAGAATAAAGAGGCGTCTTCTTTTCTATGCAATCGTGCTGTTGTGTGTGTTCCACACAGATTTCCACACGTATCTTTTCGAAAATATAATCTGCCCGTTTTTCTTATTCTCTCTGAAATATGTGTGTCCTTTTTTTTGGCTAACGACGACTACCATACACCTGGCGTTTCGATCGGAGGCCAAGCTTTAGCTCATTGGCTGCTTGATAGAAATCAGCTTGGGCAGCCTGAATAGCTTTGGATGGTTGTACCCGAGAGAAAAAGAGGCACCAGAAATGGGTCTACTGTCAGCAGAGCTGATCATTCTTATTATCCTTAAGATCCCAACCCAATCATGAAAGTTTCAAAATGATTTTTCTGTAGGATCTAGTTGGATCATTGGTGATCACAGGCAAAGAGGCAACAAGCTAAAAAGCATTAGTAAAATATAAAACCAATGTTCTGATCATTAATTGAATAATTAATCTTCGAAGCTGAAATGGCATTCACCTTTTATTTTGTTATATCATCAATTTTTAATTTTGCATTCTTAATATTTTGATTATAATTAACTCAATCTACATTCCTTGCATTGATTGCATTTATAATCTTTATTATATTCTTTTTGTTTTAGGATTAAGATGGCTAGATTTTTTTGTCCCGAGTTCGCATCCAGTATTCGAATCTAGCTGATTGGACACGCGACCCAATGATGAAATTTGCAGCTGCTATAATATTAAGTTTGCTGGTACACCCCCACCCTCCAAAGCAGATTTTACCTTTTTTTTTGAGTGACAAACACCTGAATCGTATACTAGTTTTTCGGGCAGCAGGCTGGTGTTTATTCTAGCTGCTTTCAGTTTTTGTCGATGTGCATTTAGTTAACCGCACTTTTCCCACAGAACATCATCAATTGTGTTGTTTCTGGAATAAACTACTTTGTTTGGTCGCGTGTCAGACGTTTGTCCATTCTTAATGTCTGAACTAATAGTATATTTTGTAGCAAACTTTTGGCAACTCTCTCTGGGCACCAAATCTAATCAAATACCCTGAGGCGAGCAGGTGTGAACAAACGTGTCTATGTTGGGCTGACCAGATTTAGAATCATTTAACTTGCAGCTTGCGATCTCATTTTAAATTTTAATTCATTTGCAGATTTTCCCAATCATTGTCAGTGATTTTGACTTGCCTTTGTAATTTGATCAGTTTTTTGAATTTCAATGCTTTTATTCTTTGTAGACAGATGGCAGCAACATGCTCTGGAATATAAAAAGTGCGCCAAATATGAAACACATATCAGCTTGTAGGTTGGAAGCCCAGGAGAATAGTTCAAAATCTGACCATCAGCTCCTCTCGGTTTTGTCTATTATGCCGATGGTGATCATTGTCTTTTTATTTGTTTTTGAATGAAATCATCGTTGTTTTGATTGCAACTGTGGTTATTTATTCAATGCATTTGCAAATATAGTCATAAAACCAATGGCCGAAGCTTTAGAATATAGTAGAGCAAGGTTAAATAAATAAAAAGAATCCAGAACCTACATCAGTTATTTCTGGAAGCTTCGAAAACCTGGATACTGTTTCACAATGGTTCTATTTGGAGACAGATCGAATTTCTGGCTCTGTACTCTAATATAATTATAATTGATACTTCAACCCGGTAATTTTTGCTCTATTAACTTTCAACGTAATTCCAAAGTTTTTGAATCTTTTGTAAAAATCTTTTGAAATTCAATATGAAAAGGTTTAAACAATTAGCTCAATTTGGACCAGAAAAATATCAATCAGCATGGCATTCAAAAATGGATGGGTAGATTGCACGGTAGCATGATCATCTAGTAGCAAGCCGAGTAGGAGAGGCATTATTGATTCATAAAAACGGCAGAGCCATTTCATAAATTAGCTTTTCCACCAATGATGCATTCGATCCAGAAACATTCACACATCCATGACGCATGGGTTTGAATCCCAACAGCCACCCTGTTCCATGCTGCTTGTTCTCCTTTCGGCGATTCTTCTAATTCTGTAAAATTCTCCATTTTATGCTTACTTCGATTGATGTTATTTTGGTTCATTCACAACCAGAGGTTGGTCTAGGGAGGATGTACGGGTATGTTCATCTTACAATCAGTTTGGATTATAGTCAAGTAAATTGAATTGTGCGGCAACATCGGATTTCCTGGAATTCCGCTCGAATTCTGTAATTGTTTATAAAACAACGTGAACCTAAGTTTTCTACTAAATCAATAATTCCTCTCGAGCATCCAAAAATATTTTCTATTAATTTCTGGGGTCTATGATGCTTTTAAGTGGAAATTCTGGCAGCACAAGACTACACAGCATACAACTTTGGCCACGACAAACCTGACAAGAGTGGTTTCGGCAAATTCGGTATGGTGATCATTTTGGTTCGTGTCTCAGAACAAATGTAATAGATGAATAATTCTACAACATCCTTGAATGTGTCCTACAACAAGTGTCTGTTTACACTCAGCACATCATATTTTATGTTTTATGGCGGGCTCAAATTAAGTTTAGAATCTGGATTCCATTGGATCCAGATCTATTTTGATTTAAACTTATTAATTTAGGAAACTCTCCATTTTCCAACATTCAATTTCTTGCTTCATCCTAGCCAATATTCAGACGACTGCGCAGACAACATCTATTTTTGGAAAACGAAATCCAATCGTTCCGGATGGAAAATTAATGTGATACCCCTGTTGGCAACCATTAAAAGAAACTATTAATTGGCAATAACAACCGGAACGAGATTGGTCAGTGCAATTTCTCCCTGTTGGTTTCAATCACACGGGGTGCATACTTTGCCCCCTGGATTTTGCCAAATTTTTCTTCAAGCTTTTAGGATATTGGGCTCACCGTACCATAACCATCTACTTGGCAACTTGGGGCTGTACTAACTTCCTGGCTCTGATTGCAGTGTTTACAGTATCTGATTCAAAGATGAACAGAATTTTCAAATAAACAATATTCCCAAGCTGGATATGGTCCAATCCTTACCAAGAATTACATTGTTCGAACATTTGAGATTAATTCTCACGGTCCACGATGCTATCTAATTCAATTTAAAGATAAAAAAATAGTCTGCTTGATGTTGACAATTTTTTTGACGGGAAATTCTAACACAAGCGACTGCGCTGATTTGTCTCGAATTTCCGAAAATTTATCATGCGTAGACATTTGTTTGATAAAAAACAAACTTGTATTCGGATTTGGGAAAAACCCTCGGAACACTCTGTTCATGCCATAGGATTAAATAGAACAGATTGATTTTTATAAGCTTTTATTCTAACACTCTGTAGATGGGTTCGCCCTTATAATATCCCTTTCAGTACAAAGTAGAAATGACATTCTCTAGCTAGAAGAGAGCTTTTTAGTGTTAAAATCAAAATTTAAAATGTACAGATTATGATAATAATAATTTAATGATTGCATAAAGCCTAGCTTATTGAACTTGTCTAACTAATAATGAGATGTTTGATGAAATTTCGGTAAAACTTTCAAAATCAATGGCCCATTCACTGGAATCATCAGTACAATCATAGTACGCACAGTACATAGCACTGCTTTCAACCAGTGTGAGACATGTTCGAATATCGATCCAAACTAGTGGATCGGAAAAAAAGCTCAAACTGATGAAATATAAGCTTTGACATCTTTTTATTGTCAATAATGCTGGCATGAAATTGAATTTAATTGAATCAAATCTTCAGCAAACCTTTAGCTATTAGGACATTAATATTCCCTCATCCCATTTTTCAACCAAATTCTTGCGGGCGCCATCAAATCGTTTCCGCTATATGTTGATTTTTCGCTTTAACAGACATTCTTGCCAAAGAATAAAAAGCCGTATTCTGCTAACCCACATAAAACATTATTATGACTTACATTGACTCTCATCCGAAACTACTGGTTCAATCAAAAAAAAATGCTTTGAAAAATGCTTGAAAAAATCCGATTTCAACTCCTGCTGCGGATTCTCGGTTCCGGTCTGGCTCATAATTTTTGTTTGCCTATAGCTTTGCACTGATAATATTACGAAAGCAGGGCAGCATTTTTGCAAGCTTTTCTTGGAAAAACTAAATATGTTCCATGACAAATGACGATTCTCCCAATGATCTTCATTCAGAATGAGGACATGATTAGATTTTTCCGTCTCTCTCTCTCTCTCTCTCTCTCTCTCTTTTTGCATATATGATTGAGATTCTCTGCTTGCCATCAATTTGGTCACTCTTAGAATGTGAATGAATAAACTAACTGATAAATGAAGCTATTGAAATTGATTGAAAAACATAGCAGAGACACTTTGGTGACAACTGCAATTTTATATTTATAATCTAATCTGATAATTATCAGAAAATTCCATCTAGTTTGGAAATAATGAATTTTATGAAACCGAAACCCAGAGTCCAAGAGGCAATCTATCTGATGGTTGTTCGGTCCTGATTTAGATGAATCCTTGATGTGTTTGTGATGGCTGCTAATGATTCGTGGCAACGGAGCTAGAGTGCATCCTCATCAAAGCATCTAAAAATGATGATGGTGATCAATTATCACCAAGACCATAATGTTTTTCCAACAACAATTATCTAATGGAGATGGTGACTTTCCGCCATCGATGCGGTCATCAACAACGCCGACAACATCATCCTCCAACTTGTTATTATCGTCTTCGGTTTCAGGCTCGTCCACGTCATTTGCGGATTTTAGCGAGACTTTAATTTGGTCGTTGTTATTCTATCCAATGGTGATAATGGCTGCAATCGAAAATTTGTTAATTATTTGGATAATTGCCACCAAACCATTGATGAGGAACATAATGAATCAATATTTAATCAATCTAACACTGTCCGACCTACTATCAGTTACATTCAATGCATCTTGTTAATATTTTGCAATGCAGTAGGCAAAGATTGATTTTGGATATCTTTAATGATAATGTTTTATAAGCATAAGTATTTATGATACAGAGAGAGATGTTCGTGGCAGTTCTATTCGATTGCATGTATATGTTACACTGTACATACTCGGAAAAGCATGGGGAACGGGAACAAAGAGATGCTCTTCATAAAAGTTGTACATCTCAAAAGGGAGAGGGGTCCAACATGATCATTTTTCCTCTAACACATCTTTTAATTTTTTCTTCATGCTAAATCAACACTGGCCATTCGGCAAATGGTATTGTGTGGCAAATAATTTTATCGCCAATCTCACCATTGTTTCATCAGTGAGCACCATGATGCTTATTTCCATTGATCGGTAAGTTATTACTATGCGATTTGGGTCTAAAATTGATCATTTATATCAGGGCCGAGCAACCTTTTCAATCAACGGGCCAATTTGAATTTTAAAAATTTTTGGGCGGGCCCCACATAAAGTAGTGTAGAATGTAGACCTATGAGGACATCTCTGAACAGGAGAACAGAAATACAGCTTTTTCTCCTCCTTATAGTGTGTCTCGTCATCGTTGCAAATCATCACTGGACCAATCAGAGGGCAGAACGGTTCTTAAAGGCGTCAAACATGCCCAGACAAGTACTGGTTAAAGCTGATAGCTTTTCCTAGGTTTATAGTGTATCTCGTCATCGTGTCAAATCATCACTGGACCAATCATAGAGAAATATAGCTTCTTCTTCTTCTTCTGTTTAATAATGCTTGATGGGCCGCACGCGATTTATACGATAGTACATCGAAATTTTTATTTCACTGCCAACAGTAACGTTAATTACCTATATTATCCAACCACAGGGCGGAGCAGAGCAAAACAGTTTTTCGAGGCTTTTAGCAGCCTCATATTTGTGCTCAGCTAAACTTTGTAACCTCCCAAAATTGATTTTGGTTGTACAGAAAGAGAAATAATGAACGATGACAGTTGTATGTTTTAGTTTTAATTTAGTCAACTGAATAGGAGGGATTTAAAAAAAGCAGTACTATAATAAGTTGGAGTCAAAGTAAGGCCTTTAGGCTTGGATCAAATTGGATTTAGTAGTTAGAAATGCTGATATAATCGAGCAATTCTTCCCAAGAATCCACCTCTGCTTTGCAATTAAGTTTTATGTTTTGGAGTTTATTGAGATCATCATGCAATGGTTGCCATTGGCCATCAATACAATTTTCATAGCGTTCCAGTTTCTGTTCATCTTGCAAATTAGATTTATTGGCAAAACTGATCCATTTGAAAATGAGACTAGATTGTTCATCTTTTTTTGGTCTGATATTTTGATCCAGTTGTTGGAGGAATTTTTTCTTCAATCGAATCAATTGTTCAATGGATTGGGTTAATTTTTCAAATTCATTACAGCCACCATATCCTTTTCTGTTATTATTCAATTGATACGCGCCATTCAATGTTTTAGGATTGTCTTGTTGCGAATTGTTGTTGTGGCGATCGATCGATGGTGGTGGTTGATTGCGTATATTCAATGTATCAATCAACTGAGAATGCTGTTTTGCATTGGATAGCAAAAATGCTGATTGTGTTATGGCGTCATCCCAATAAAACAAAGAATCGTAATTCAATTCTTTGGCGAGGTTAGATTTGTGGGATGCTGCAAAGCCAGATATGCTAGCGAATACCAATTGCCAATCAATAAAATCACGATGAAATCCATACAAATTATTAAGATGATGGACCATATTTTGGTTGCAATCAATGGTACTACTTTTGGCTGTATGGCTAATTTTGGTTATTTCGAATTTTTTATCAAATTCATTTTGATATGCTTTTAAAAGACCGTTGATTCGTTTCGTTGGCATCACATTCCATTGAAAATTGTCGTTGGTATTCTCCGATTGTTTGACTGGCGGCGATGGTTTATTATTTCCGCTGTTCTCTTTCACTTTTGGACGATAGTATGTTTCGATCAATTGGAAAATCAAACAAAATATGGTGTTTTCCAATTGGATGATTCTAATCAAATCATTTCGAATACTTGGCATCACTATTTTTTGATGTTTTTTATTTAGCCTTCCAGCATCATTGGAATCTACTCGTTGATGCTCCTTATTGACTACCACCGTAAAATCTCCATCGTCGCATGTTTGGCAATCGAATTCGTTCAAAATTCTATTAGCTTCTTGTTGACGTTGTTTTACAGAACCAGCATCCATGATTTATAATCAATAATCAATTGTTGAAAACAATTATGACCAATCAAAACAGAGAACCAAATCACAAATTAAAGAAAAAACAGCTCAAACAACAATCAGCAATTGATTCGGGCTATTGTTTTTGGCAGTTCCAAATTTTCGACACTCGATCGTTTTTCTAATCTTGATCGTTTGACAAGCAGAAAATGGCAAATTCGGAATCTTCAGCAAAAATGATATTAGATTTGTTGTATAAAATTGCGTTTGACGCGTTTGTTGTTGTTGTACATTCGATTATGTTTCAGGAACTTGGCACGATTGTGGTGGTCGGTTGTTGGAATGGAAATGCTACATTATGATTGATTTAGGCAATATTGTTTTATGCAAGCCACAAGGCAAAGATCCATTGCAATTCCTATTTTGTTGTTGTTGTTGTTGTTGTTGTTGTTAAATCGCATCAACAACATTAACATTACATCGCTGTCATTGTAGCTGATGTTATTAACGCGCATTTGTTAAGAATCATCAGTGGTCCGACCAGGAAAAAAATGAGAGAAAAGGTCATTTCCAAAACCATTGAAAACAGGATTCAGGCTTTTGCATCTACATTCAATTCACGCCATTCATTGCTCCAAGCTGTGTCTGTCTGTTTGTGCGGAGGATCCTTGAAGGATGTTTGCCAACCTTTTTGTGTGTGTGTGCTTGGATGCAGCTGGATTCAGATGATTACTTTTTTTGCCCATTCACATTGAGCCCCTTTTTTTGTTAATATTTATCATTATCATTATAATTATTATATTATAATGGTATGATTATTTATTATACGCCTTTTCTTCGCTATTGCCCTCCATGTTTTGCAGTCCCCTTTCTCATTTGATGGTGGTTAATAATTTCCAAAAAACGTTTATTGTTATTTTTCGCCAATCTCCCAAATCAAAGCGATCCAAAAGGAGGATACCTCCTGATGTTATGACGTCGCTGTGCGTGGTTGTTGCTGGAGCATGTGAATCCGGGCAGATAGTGTAATAATTGCAATCAACTCCATTATCAACAACCACTTTTTTGTTTGCATACTATGCTTGTCGTTGCTTATTCGCGCCATTGCCAAGGTGATAAATTATGTTTAAATGAAAAAAAAACATGGCAACCGCACATATACATATCCATGGATATTGCCTTGTGATAGGAGGATTGTTGGATCATCCAATTATGATGCAACGATGAAGGGTGAAGGATTCGTGGTTTTAACATCATCAGCCGAAAAACAATCCGACGTAGGCAAATCCTGAATTGCAAAACTTTTGTACTTATCAGAATCTTTAAGATAAACAAAAATAATTCCCGAAAATAAGTTTATTGTCACAACAGATCCGTAGTTTTGCGTTTCAAGTGCTTTTGGATGCTTAACTTATAATACAATTTGTTTTGGAAAATTTTTATGGTGTCACAAGCAAATAGAAGGATGCTTATGCTTGGCTGTGCAATGCTTTGATTTCCGTTCCTTTATTTCGTAGTTGATCAGAGTTTGAGCAGGTTCCAGGACAGATCCATCGTTTGCAACGCACCAGGCACAAAGAGCTGGTTTTTAATGCGATCTTGGCATAAATGAATTAAAATAAAAATTAATTCCAAAAATTCTTTTGAATCGTTACATCGGTTGTCAGTTTTTGGAATGGAAAAAAAATCCTTGGTTTGATGGAAACGAATTTTTTTGTCTTTTTCTCAAATTACTATTCGTCCCAGGCGTCTTAAAATCCCTTCGAATTGTGCAAGCGAATGTTCGGGCCTATGTGATTTGTATTAGTAGAAAAATTCTGGTTGATTTGCATCTGATGAATAATCAGTGGTAGATATTTTCCCTAGAATTCTGGCATGGCCAAGGACATTTTTGAAACACATGATTAATCAGTTTGCAGGCAATTTATAAAATTCCTCTTTTGGCTTTTTCTTATGGACACAGTTATTATGCAATCGTACATCCACTGAAACCAAGACAAACTAAACGACGTTTGTTACTGTCTATTGGTGCAATATGGACATTGTCAGTCATATTCTCATTGCCTTCGTTGATTTATTCGGACGTCGAGGACATTGTTCCATCGACTGCAACCAATGCTGTTGATTTCAATCAACGACAAGTTGGGATTGATTATTTTTCAATCAGCAGCAATACGACTACCAACAAAAAGAGCCCAAACAAAATCGGCACGAAAAATGCTACATTGTTTCATAATGATTCCAAATTGCCGATCTCGATGCTGCTTGATCAGCATGATAGTGATGCAGAACGTAGAACACTGTGCATAATGCGTTGGCCTGATGGTATTTCCGGTTTTTCAACTTATGAATTTTGGTAAGGTTCCATGATGTTTTCGGCTCAACACATTCTTTACATTGTCTTGTAGGTATAATTGGGCGTTTCTGATCCTATTCTATGTAATACCGGTACTAACCATGGTGGTTGCATTAATATTAATGTCAAGGGTTCTATGGCCCGGTGAGTCTATTGGGGAACACACAACCATACGACAGCAAACTTTAATTAGGTCAAAACGCAAAGTGGTTTGCATGCTGATTTGTGGTAAGTAGAGCATTGGATAGATTCGACTCAATCAGTTCTTGGTTAAATCTGTTTGGTGATCTTTGTCATCCAGTCATAAGTGTATTTGCACTATGTTGGTTGCCTTACCATTGTTATTTCATCAGCATCTATTGGTGGCCCTCATTGATCCGGAAACCCGGAATCAAACATGTTTACTTGGCTTTCTACTGGTTCGCCATGGCCAACTCATTATTCAATCCGGTAATCTTGTTCGCTATGAATCGAAGGTGAAACAATTGTTCCGACAGCGAGAGCTTTCTCGTCAACTTTTCTCAATCTAGATTTTTTACGTTTAAATTATAGAATTCGAAACTACGTTCTGAATTATTTCAAATGTAGCTGTTGTGTGCAAAGGATTTTTGTTGATTCGGCCAAAAGTAGAAAAAAAAGAAAACAAACACCCGTTTATGATGATATGCCAGAAGCAGAAAGGGCTTTTTGGAATTTGTCTAAACGCCATCGTAATCGTGCCATGAATTCATCATGCAATTGTGATGGTAAAAACCATAAACAAAGTCAATAGACCAAGTGTTGTCGTGTTAATCAAAAAAAATTATCTATCAGCAGGCACGAAAATTCCAAACAAAAGGGTGTGCTTTGGTTGCTCGCATCAACATCGTTTTATCAATTTCGATGCTTCAAGCAATCCTACTCCAAGTCAATATGATGGACAATCTAAGTTTGGGACTAAAATTCAACGCAAAAATGCTTTCCGCATTCGGCATTCATTTCCAACAATTATTGAAGATGACGATAACGGTTCTCGTCAATCAATTAATCCTATTACCGTTTGAAAAAATTTCAGCTCTTATAAGCAGATCATTTTTTTAAAAACTACGATTGTAATTGCGGCCACCAGATGGAGTAATATCTGAAAATTTTTCAAAATTTGAACTTGAATCAATTTTGTGCATGTTTTTTGCTTAGGGAACTTGTTATTACCTACATATCAATCACATTCGACGAGCTGTTCTCGGTGAAACTATCATGGTTTGTGGTGACAGACTACATCGAAAAAAAAGAAACATCAATTTACATCACAGAGAATCATAATGGTGTATATACAATCACTGCATTCCAATAAATAAACAATCATACATATCCATCAATTTGTTTAATCATTCTATTTTGTTTTGTTCGAAGATTGAATTGTATTCGGTTTTGTTACTTATGTTTTTCCTAATTGATATGAATCCACCATATTTTCATCTATTAAATTCCTAAAGGTTATCACTCTAAATTAAATCTATTAATCCGAATGGTAACAAGACCGACAAACATCGAGTAGATCACGGCTGTTGGTAAGTTTTTTTTTTGCTTTGCATCATTTTTACAACCAAACATCCCACACACACCAACCAAAACGGGAGTTCAACGTTCCCGTTGATTGCATCGACTAACCAAAAACTATCCTCATCAATGACCAACGATGGTCGCTACTGTCGTGCTTGGTTTTTCTTTGTCAGACCAGACCAGACCATTCTTCAAAAGTTGTTAAAGTTTTTCCTTTAAGAAAACCGACGCCGAAGACCTTTGCTGATTTTCTGGCCACGCACAAAACTTGTTGTTGTGTTGTGGGACAAGTTTGAAGCCATATTTTGTCAGTGGGTAGAGTAGTGGCATCCATTGGCTATATCTGGGTTACTCAGTATTGGCCAACACCAATAGACACTAAACCAGCTGCTGCTGGTGCTGCCACTATTTCAAACTAAAGCATTGACAGTGGTGCCGAGTGGCGAACCAAACATTTTTTCTGCTTGTGTTTTTGTGTGTTTTGTTTTGTGTATTCTCAAAGCTTTTTCTTTGCTCATTTGTCTTGAAGAATCTGACAATTTCTTGTGTATCATTAAAAAATTAATCTGCCCGAATTTTGTGGATCAAAAATAGATAAAATTGTGATTGTGCATGATGTTCCCATAATATCTCAAACCAGGTGATCATTGACAATAACGATGTTGTTTTGGTTGGAATTAACGTTGACACATACCGATTAGCAGACACATCAATCATCTTATTCCTACTTGTCCTGCAAGAAATCAAGTTCATTTTTGTGATAGGTTGAATAGCAAAGTTTTTATTGAAACCACACCATGTAAAATCAGCCAAGGAATTTTGGAGCAAAAGTTTGCTACCTGGTTTGTTTCGTTTGATTATTTCCAAAAAAAAACATTTGTTTGGCTGGTTTGATTTGATTGATCGAATGACTGATTGATTGATTAATTGATTGATTGATTGATTGATTAAGCGACTGATAAAACGTTGAAAATGAATACCATCAGTATAGCACAGTCAACAACTGGTAATAACAACAAAAACACTTTAAAATCAGACTCCTCATGTTTGGTTGATGATTCTTCGCCGGCTACCACAGCGACAAGCTCGCCTTCAGAAAATGTAATCATTGATCATAATGGACAGCAATCATCATGTCCGCAACCAAAACATGAAAACATTGGAAATAGTTCTCCCTGCTCACATCAACCTCACGCAATGAATCCCATAATCAATACGAACGAGACCAAGATCCTTTACACAATGGATCCAAAAGAAGTGCCTTATTTGGTCAAATTACCGATACCGCATTCGCAAATCAAATTGAGTGACTTTAAAGCGGCCATTACATTGCCAACACCACATTATAAATTTTTCTTCAAAAGTTATGATAAAGAAGTGGGCATCGTCAAAGAAGAAATCTTTGATGATGATGCTCCATTGCCCATTTTCAAAGACCGCGTGGTTGCTTGGGTTAGTCAATAAAATGAAGTTTATAAACAGATTGATCAATTCTATTTTTCCTTGCCTAGCTGGTTCCTACCAATGAAGGATCTGTTATATCGGATAGTACCAATTCTCAGTGCCAAACCGAAATATCAGCCACTGGTCACCGTCCTGTGCCAACACATAGATCATCGCATGAAAGGAATGGTTTGATTGGTGATTCGCATCCTCCATCATATCAGTAAGTTTATTTGTTGTGATCTGTGGTGGGCCGATTTTCATAAAATTTTGCTCAGTGGGAATAGGGCCGATCATTGTTGTCAAACTACCGAAACTGAATCCATCATGAGTTCGCGCAACGGAGCCATGCATTCAAGTATTTTTTAGAATCGTAGAATTTAAAGTTTATATATAAATGCCAATTATCATAATCAACAAATATAGATCATAGACGTGGTTACAAAAGTGGTCAACATGGCAAATGCATGAATGGCTATAACGGGAATGGAAATTATCACCATGACCATCAAAATCACCATCACCACCACCATGGAAACTACATGGAGTCATCTGTTCTTACATCTGATATGGAGTCTACATCTTTTGTTGATTCAGAAGAAGATGATGATGATGATGATCTTCTCGATACTGGCGTCGACGATGATAATGATTATGAGGATTACACATCTCGAATTTCCACCACAACTGAAGAAACCAGTGTTTCACGTCAATATGCTAGAAGAAATCGAAAACGTCGCCCTCGAGGCTTTGCCAATCGTAATCGGATGAGCAGGGTATTTAATTCGGTTCAATTGGTCTTGTTTGATTTGATTTGATTGACGACAATATTTTTATTTTTATCCATCAGACATCCTCGTTGAGTTCCATAAGTGAAAGTTCAATGTCGTTGAACATAATCCAAGTGATATTGAATCTTGACACAGTCAACTACTTGGGTATTTCATTGGTTGGTCAAACTAGTAAAAAAGGTGATGGTGGCATTTATGTCAGCTCTATATTGAAAGGCGGTGCTGTGGCTTTGGATGGTCGCATTGAACCTGGAGATATGATACTTCAAGTTAACGATATTAATCTGGAAAATTTGACCAATGATGAAGCTGTAGAAGTGATCAGGGACGCTGTCAAAAAACCGGGACCCATCAAATTATTAGTGGCCAAATGTTGGGATCCTCATCCTAAAGGTCATTTCACTATACCCAGGTCGGAACCCGTTCGTCCGATCGATCCTGGAGCCTGGGTTGCTCATACCGAAGCTGCTCGGGCTAAATTCACAAGTAAGATATAATTAAAAGTTTTGCTCGTGATGCAGTTGGAACAAGGTTTTCATCAAATCAATTTTTTAGATCCAGATAATTTCCCTTTAAATCTTGCACCGAGTGGAAATTTTATGACCAATTCATCTGTATCATCATCATTGCCCGAACAAGAACCGGCATCCATTTTTCAGCAAACCCAATTTGCTCAGTTTAGCCAGACTCACAACCCATATCCATTAGCTGCCAGCGCTATTGAAAGCAATTCATTGGTGGCTGGAACAGTTCAAAGTTCATTCAGAGCTGGTGGTCATCAAAACGCTGGCCCTTCCATGCTACCTCAATCACAACAGCAGCATGCCACTGGATTAATACAGATGCCAGTTCGATCATTGACCATTGAATCGGATTTAGAGACGATAGCTTGTGCAATGGCCAGTCCCAATTCTGGTTTGGATGTACGTGATAGAATGTGGCTCAAGATCAGTATTCCCAATGCTTTCCTCGGCTCGGATGTTGTTGACTGGCTGTTTGCAAACGTACCAGGATTGCATGATCGCAAAGATGCTAAAAAGCTGGCCTCAAAGTTATTAAAAGAACATTATATTTGTCATACTATCAATATAAAAAGCTCGTTCTCTGAGAAATGTTACTACATATTCTCCGAAAAATTGCAACAGCTCAACAAATCTGCAACATTGGAACATCGTGTCAATTCATCGGATTTTGATGTTGTAACAAGTCGAACATTGCCCAACAGTAACGAATTTGATGAAAAATTCTCTCACGCACTCAGATTGAATAATGATCCATTTGTGGAGAACATTGCAGATCATGTACAATCAAATTTCGATACAAATGTTGCCAAAACTCAAAGATCCAAATTGCCTTTCATGTGTTATTGGGATGAACAGAGTGAAATCAGAAACTATGGATTATTTGGTCCACAACCAAGTGATTTGGCCACCAGAAACGATGGAAATAATAGTAATCATTCAGGCAAGCTATACATTGTAAAAAATGAAAAATGAGTTTCCGCGCCACGATCGGCGAAAAGTGGCAACTTTTTTAGTAAAATATTTTTTAACTTTTTATCCCGTAAGATGGCAGCACAAGTAAAAACTTAATGCAAAAAAAAGCTGCGACACACCCCAGATTTTTTACAGTGTAGTTATGGCCAGTATTTCCAATTTGACTCGAATTTTTTCTTGTTTTCCAATCAATAGGCGGCAATCACGGCGGTTCCCACGATCAATACCAAAGCGATGAACAAATGAGTCAACAAAGTGGCCAATCAATTTTGTACAATGTACATTGTTCAACAATTAACAATGTGGCTCCAATAACCAGCAACACCCTGAAAAGTTCGGGAAGTTGTGGCAGTAATCATTTGCAGCAACCTGATGCTTCCAATTCATTGGTTGGTCATAATGCTGGAAATTTGATCAATCACCATTACGAAGATTTACAGATGAATCCATTGACCGGAAATCTGGTTCCTTCATCGTCCATAACAAGTAATCACGATGAGAATAACAAGCGAGTTTTGGAAGGAAACGAAGCTATAGATCTATCTCAGTCCAACAAAACAATACTCAACTCAATGAATGTGAATGATGAACAGCAGCAACCAGAAAGTAGGCTGACATCACTTATGACCGAACAGATAGCAGGCCCCAAATCGAGTTTTGTTCGAGCACTTTTGATGAACACCAAGAACCAAACGAATCAACATGCAGCATCCATTAGGTCCAATTCATCAAACAATAGTAATAACAATGGCAAAAATATCGCTCAGATAACACGGAACTCCTTCAAAAAAGCCATTGGCAAATCATGAAGGGTTTTTGTAAAAAATTACTACTTCAAGTGCCTTGCCATCGATGTAACGCCAGTGAATCAGTTCACAGTGATTAGCATTCAACAGAGAATCTTTCGATTTTATTTTCATGTGACCCTTGTAAATTTTGTTTTTGTATAACTTTTTTATGCAATTTTTTCATTTGTTTTTATGTTGCCAGTCCCCTTGATTTTTTTTAAAATTTGATTAAACGATTGATGGATTGTTAGAAATTGTTCTTTCATGCTTGGATGCTTTGTCGATATGGTTATAGCGAAAAAGATTGACTATCAACGGACTATCAATTTTATCATTCTAATCGATCGATTAGGAAACGGAAATCATCTTAATGTCCGGCAAAAATAGAAATCGCAAAATTTTCTGATCTAGCAAACTTGGTTCAATATGTAATTGGTCGGCAAAACATCATTTGTTCTGTCCTGAGCATGATTCAGCAATGATATTTTATTGGTTTCCAATAATAAATAATCCAAGTGAGGATACCATATAGGAATCAGCATAGACACACCAGCCAGAATCTTGCCTGATCATTGCAATTAATCATTGGATTGTATTGGAATTTGAATTTTGGGCAAGCAAAGCGTTTTATCAATGTTCATGGCCATCTGTGGCTGGTGTTGATGTTCGAGGTCGTTTGTGAAAAAAAAAGAAATTCAGCATTAGTTAGTTTGTAGTTAAGTTTTATAATTATGCTAGGATGAATTGTCAAGAACAAGGATCGCTTCAAAATAAATGGAGATTTTGTTGGAAAGTGAATAGAAAAAAATATAAAATAAATAAAAGAAGAATAATAAAAGATTTCTAGATGACAAGTGGTCTCCGTTGGACGTTTTGGCCGCCCGAATCGAGGTTTTTCTCATACACACACTATTTATAATGGCTTCGGTTTGAAAGTCATGTGATATAGTTGCCTCTCTTTGATGATTCTTTAATATCCTTGATCTTTCTCTCTTTTTTTTGGAAAGTAACTTCGACATCAAAAGTTAATAAAAAGGTGAACAAGCCTTTTAAGCTTAGACCAGAACACAGGTTCGGAACAAAGCTAAATGTGAATCGATTGAATAAAACCTGATCAAGAAAAACCTCGAACTTCGAAGCAAACAAACAAGAGGGTAATGTGTAAATGAAAACCAGTGGTAATTTACTAACCAATCGTTGTTGCCTAAACTACCCATGGCTGGTTACTGGTTTTGGCTTTACCCTGATGGTTTGTTCATCAAGACCAGGGATGTCCAACCCGTGGATCGGTTTGGTTTTTTCTGTAGCTCTTGACTCTAACTCTAGCTGTAACCTCTTTCAGAAAACCTATGTTGAAAGGTTTCTGAATACCATGCTCTTTTTTTGATCAATCACTTTAATATTTGAGCCGCCAAATTGGCATTTCAAATTTTTCCCCCTAAATTAAATCCAGAAACCTCTCCCTCTCTCGGTTACAATTTGATTTAATTTGTCTCTTGCAGCTCTTTTCATTCACAAGTATGAAAGAATTTTTTGTTTGAATTTTTGCTACATTTTTTAATGGACATGGGCAATGCTAAAGCTCTCAATTTTGTTGCGTGCGAAAAATGCGCGTAACTATGGTTCTAAGGTCGGAAAAGGTTGGGCACCCCTGATCTAGACGAGTTGATCTGCAATGTTCGACTGTTGGGTCTTTTCGATAATGGAAATAGCGATTGAGAAATAACTCTTTTATATCGACAACCCAGACCCAAAGTTATAAATTAGAGAATGCTTTTTCATTAAATTGAATTTGCAAAGCACATGGCTTTGGAATGAAACTGGACTGCGATTCCTAAACTCTTCTTTTTTTCGGCTGGCTTTTTTAACTTTTATTTTTTCAAAATAAAATTCGATTCTCTATCTTTTCTCTCTTTCTCATTTTGAACCTCAAGTTATGTTATTTCCAAAACGATCCGTATCTGATTTAATGGTACTCTTTGTTTCCCTTCGAGAATGGAATCCTGGAAATCAAGTTTTTCTGCTGAAACTACTGCATCTCATTTCTTGCATTCTTTTCCGAGTTGGATTTTCCCCTTTATCGGTGATAAAAACGATAAGCAAGCACCAAGATTGTTGTACAACGATATCAAATTGTCAGAGGTACAAGTGAAGTTTATTGGTAAAGTAAGGGGTTTATATACAAAAATGGTTAGGCTTCGCATGCTTCGTAGCCACACCGATTAGATATGGACAACGTGAGTCA